>MVGT01003342.1:79164-138292 GCA_002174775.1 Macleaya cordata
GGTCGCCGGTCGCCGGAGTGATGAAGTCGACCGTTAATGATTTTTAGATATGGGATATATTTGGAATAAAATATTTTTAAAGGTTAGTATTGTCTTTTTAAAAACTAAGGACTAAATTCACAAATGTTTTTAATCCAAGGGATTAAAAACATAAGGGTTATAAAAATAGGGACTAAAATCACAAAACCCCTTTTTTTTTTTTGTAAGACAGGGAAGTCATTAAGGGTGCTAATATTAAGGAAGTTGGATGGAGGGGCAGCAATTTTGGGTTGTTAGAGAGTTCTCTACCAAGATACACCCACTCCTACCATCATCACCACCACCACCAACACCACCCCAACTGCCACCATCCACCATAGCTAACCCTAGATCTGAAAGAAAAAGAAAAAATTCGACCGACCATGAAGAAAAAATGGTTTGGGCTTAAATGCCCAACAAATTTACTTCCCCTCCATCCAAAATAATTTCCCTAATATTAGCCCCCATTATTATTACGAGGCCAAAGGCACGTGCGATGCGCGTGCGTAACACGTATTAACCATTCAATTTTTTAAATATATTATTTTTATTATGCATTTGTAAATAAAATATAATACTAATTTCAAAAAAAATAACAAAAAATATTAAAATATTAAAATGTATGACCATTAGTGTAAAAAAAAATCACACAATTAGTGTATTGCAGACAGTTACTAATGTATGGCGTATTCTAATTTATATGTTATAGACCATTACAATGAAAAACAATTCGTATAAGAAGACTATAACAACATTAAGATACATTTAACATTTTTAGTACTTTCGAATGAAAAACAAAAAAAAAAGCCAAAAAGGTATATAGAGAAACAAAAAATTAAAACTGGACTCTAACCAAATAAATGTGGCATCAAAATTAATCACTTGGTGAACCTGGATTTGCTTCGACTATTTAAATTCAAACAAATTGTTGATCAGGATAAATAGATACTTCATGTCAAACAAAATACACCAAATTACCACCAATAAAATTAAAGAAGAAAAAAAAAATTAAACATACATAATGTAGTGTTAGGTTACTACCGACAAAACCAAAGAGAAGAAGAATAGAGATAAAGTTCTTTAAATCTACATCGCATGAGTCCATCCAGTATCAAATATCTCAATTATTCTTAAAAAGAAAAACCATAAACATCAACTTGAAAAGAAAAAAAAAACCATTCACTATTTTTTTTTAAACCCAATCTCTTAACAGAAATCGGCTTAAACTTAAAAGATAAAAAAAAAATGCTTTATACTTGGATCCACTTATCTTTTTTCAAGCAGACATTTTTTGAAATAAAAGAGATTTTTGGATCTCATCTTCTTCTTTAATGTAGGGTAAATTGAGAGTTTAGATTCAATGTGGGTGCACACGGATTTGTGTTGGTTTAAAGAAAAGTACTGATTAATTTGTAAACTTTTGTGATTTATGAAAAATATATAAGATTACCATTTTACCCCTATCATTTTGCATTTGTACTATATATAGTTAACAAAGATAAGGGCATTATAGGTATATTTAATTAACCGTTGTTCCATTTGAGATCGTATAGAGAGATTAGAGAAAGATAGAGTGAAACATTTTAGGAGAAATTTATGGTTTCTTTGGAGAGCCAAATTCAGTTGTAACTCCCTCTAAATATATATTACAATAATACCCCAATTAGATATGTTTATATTATTTTTCACTAAGTATAATTAGGGTCATTTTTAGTCAATTAGAAAAAAGACCAAGACATCCAATGAAATCAAGGAGTAATTAGTTAGGATTCTATAAAACGTGGGTGTAACCACTCACGTATCATTCCAAACATTGAAGTGTTTAAATTATTTTATAACTGTATGTTTTCTTGGGGGCTCTCAAAGGCTAAAAAGCCCCTAACTAATAGATGGGCTACCGCATACGTTTTCTTAGTTGACCTAGCTGATGAACTTTGAGATTACCAATTTGTCTCTAATATTTTATAATTAGTTATTTATTGTTAATAAATATCAAGGATATTTGAAGTAATCTTTGTAGGAGGCCAGACCATCCAACAAAATAACTACCTGGAAGGGATATTCCCTTTATATAAAAGTAGATAAAGTATTATAATTTAAATAAGGGGGAACGGCCAAAAGGCGCAAAATAATTTTTTTTCAGTCTGTTTAGTCTACCAAATTTTATATGAGTATATTTAGTCCAGAAATAAAATTTGGACATATCTGCCCTTTAACCAATATCCTTCAAGATATCTCTGCTCATTAGATTCTACAATTTGAGGAAGAGAATAAGAGAGAAATGAAAAAAAATCTGATTAGGAAAAAAACAGAAAGGAGAAAGAGAGAAAAGAAGGAAAAGAGATGATAGAGAGAGAAGAGAGGGACCTAAGAGAGAGAGAGAAAAGAAAGAAAAGAGAAAGAAGAGAAAAAGAAGAGAAAGAGATAGAAGAGGGACGAAGAAAAAATTCAACATAGATCTATGCAAAAACGTTTTTGCATGAATTATGCAAAAATATTTTTACAGGAACTATGCAAAATCATGTTTCACAAATGATTTAGCATAGATCTATGCAAAAATGTTTCACAAATGATTTAGCATAGATCTATGCAAAAATGTTTCACATAATGATTTAGCATATGCAAAAATGTTTCACATAATGATTTATGCAAAAATATTTTTGCATAAACTCATGCAAAAATATTTTTGCATAAATTTTGTCTCTCATTAGGTTGTACAAGTTTGAAAAAGACAAAACAGTAATTGACAAATATAATAAGGGTAAAACATGAACATTAAAAAAGAAGGAATTCACTAAATAGATTTAGAAAATTTTAAAAAGGACTAAACAGATTTAAAAAGCTTTAAAAAAAATATTTTAGTCTTATTAAAAATCTTGTGTACTAAATAAATTAAAAAAGTTATATATTAGATATTTTGGCCATTATCCCTTTAAATAATAACATATAACGATAGAGCTATCAATGGCCTCCTGTGTTTAGACAACTGTTTTGGATGCTTGTGACATTCTAAGGTCATCTGCTTGCTGGTCTGTGGCTTAGGTCGAGAAATTTATATTTGGGAAGATCCATGGGTTCCTTTCATTCCGGGGTTCAGAGTTGCGGGTTTTGAAGCTGCTAGATCTCAGGTTATGATGGTTTGTGACTTGTTCTTACCTAATAACTATCAATGGAATGCTACCTTAGTGCGATCTCTATTTTCTCCCATTGAAGCGGAAGCTATTCTTCAAATTCGTCTTTCTCAGGGTAATACAGCTTTAAGTTTTTGTGTTTTATTTAGTTCCTTAAAGTTGTCCAAATGGACTGATTTTATATATATATATAAAATTATTCAAAAAATAACCTTATCGTGTGCCTTAGGATACAAATTAAGAAGACCCAAAGATGAATATTATTGATCTTTTGTAGATATCAATTCTATTTTCAATACTTATAAAAGTTTTCTTGTTAATCTTGATAATTTTAAGATGGAAGCATTATATATTTTCATTTTATTTTTGGGTTTTGAACTGGTTGACCTAGAACAACCAATTTCGAGTTGCAAATATTTTTGGTAATCATTGTGAAATATCTGAACGAACCCTTATAAAAGGAAGGAAAATGATTTAACAAGTTTTGTGAGCCCAAAGTGAATAGCTGTTGTATATATATGTTCTCGTACATACCAACCCGCCAAGTTCATTAATGGTCGGTATTTAGTTCGGGCTTACAAAAAAAAAAGAAGTTCCAGGCTTGTTAAATTGGAACAAAAAGAAAAATTTTATTTCTATTGTCCTTCTGAAAATATATAAAATACCTTTTGAGTTTTTGAAGGAAGAATAAATAACAAGGGTGATCTGCGAGTTCAACTACTTTCAAATACAATTAATGTTTTCTTATAACAGTGTAACCGTAAGGAACGGTTGCAGTTATAATGGTTTTAAGGTCCAAACATATATCTGTGTTAAACTAAAAAACATTTATAAAGATTTTTACAATAGAAAATAATGGCAATTTTAAAAGCAAAATAACGGTGTTTAATTTATTTTTTAAAAAAAGTTAAATAAGATTGTTATAAATTATAACTTATAATGATGAGTCCGGATCGGCTTACAGCCTTAAATATACAGGCTGTGTGTACAGGCTCTTGTGGGGCCCACGGGAGGTCGGGGCTGAGATTTTGTTCTCCTCATCATGTAGATCAACTTCACCAAAAATCAATTTATTCTAAAACTTCTAACCCCATAAAACATTGTCTCTTTTTCTCATCGTTCATTTTTCACCGTTAATTTTTAAACAACTTCCAATTAATTTTTGATGGGGCTATAAGTATTAAAATGTATTGATTTTTGGTGAAGATGATCTACATGGTAAGGAGAACATCGCTACAAAATCTCAGCCCTTAGATCGACCTCACGTGGGTCCCACAAGAGCCTGTACACACAGCCTGTATATTTAAGGTTGTAAGCCGATCCGGACTCTATAATGATATTCTGTGCAACCACCTAACACCTGAACACCTTGAAAATGTAGCTTAATCTCCTTGCTATTTTCCATGAGGTGAACTTTTACTTATTGATAAGTAGTTCAATAGATCACATTCACTAATAACATATTATTTTTGCCGCACAACTAAAAGTACTACTCTATAAAGCCTAAAAAATACCAAATTTTCCCTTATTCTTATAAATAAAAGATGCAGCAGTATTGATTAACGAGAGCGGATCCGAATACATCACATTGAGTGTATCATGACCTGCAGAACCTGCACAGATATGATTTAAGGGCTAATTTTAAATTAAGAGTCTCATACCCATTCTAAAACTTGTAACCCCATTATTCATTGAGTGAAATAAATGGTAAAATGAATAGCTCAATCACTGATGATTTTAATGATTTATAATCATCGAAAAATGGGGCTACAAGATCTAGGATATGCTAATTTTTAGTGATCAGGATGATCAACTTGGTGAGGAGAATATTCTCATCCAATATCATTCCTTGGATCATTCATTTTAAAGTTAGAAAATTTAAAGTTTTTTAGGACATTTGTTTTATTTGTTAACCTCATTTTTTATGGGGTTAATTTTTTCATGAAATTAGGCTCGAACCCCAATTCTAGTTATGCTTTAACTTCCCACCCAGTTAACTTTGGCTTTTTAAATGCAACCCAAATTTTTTTGTCTTCTGTATACATGGCATTTTTAACTCTTTGACTTAGTTTTATTTTTTTTATTAACATATTTGTCCTTCCTTTGTTTGGAAAGGAAGTAATAGAGAGAGAAATTTTAGAGAGAGAGAGAGAAAGAGAGATCGTATGTGATGGCTAGGGGCTGCCTTCTTCACCATTTATTTGGCGAGTTAGATCTGTCGGTGATCACTTTATCCTCTTCTTCTTCATTTTCTTCTTTTTCTTCTTCATCTTCTTCTTCTAGAGAGAGAGAGAGATTGTAGGTGATGACCGGGCTGCCTTCTTCACTATTTTTTTCAACGAGTTAGATCTGTCGGCAATCACTTCATCCTCTTCTTCTTCTAGAGAGAGAATTTTAGAGAGAGAGAGAGAGATTGCAGGTGATGGGGGCTGCCTTCTTCACCATTTTTTTCGGTGAGTTAGATCTACCAGGGATCACTTCATCATCATCTTCTTCTTCTTCTTCCTCTTCTTCTTCTTCTGCTCTATCTTCACCTTCATCTTCTTCATTTTCTGTTAAAAAAAAATAGTTTGCAACTGTGTGCAAGGGCTATGCAACTGACATACAAGTGAGATGCAAGTGAGGAGCAACTGACATGCAAGTGAGGTGCAAGTGACATACAAGTGAGATGCAAGTGAAGTGCAAGTGACATGCAAGTGAGGTGGAAGTGACGTGAAGTGATGTGCAACTGCTGCAAGTGTTGTGCAAGTGAGGTGCAAGTGTTATGCAAGTGAGGTGCAACTGACATGTGAGTGAGATGCAAGTGAGGTACAACTGACATGCAAGAGTGAGATGCAAGTGAGATGCAAGTGATGTGCAACTGATGCAAGTGTTGTGCAAATGAGGTGCAAGTGAGGTGCAACTGACATGCAAGTGAGATGCAAATGAGGTGCAACTGAGATGCAAGTGAGGTGCAATTGAGATGCAAGTGAGGTGCAACTGACGTGCAAGTGTGTAAAGTATTATGCAACTGAGGTGCAAGTGAGGTGCAAGTGAGTGCAACTGACATGCAAGTGATGCGAAATGATGTGCAAGTGAGATGCAAGTGTTGTGCAAGTGAGATACAAGTGAGATGCAAGTAAGGTGCAAGTGAGATGCAAGTGATGTGCAACTGTGTGAAGTGTTATGCAACTGAGGTGCAAGTGAGATGCAACTATGTATGCAAGTGTTATGCAACTGTGTTCTTATGTTTTGAAAAATAAATCGACAACTAATCTAGATGATATCAGATCTAGAATTGAAAGCAATAGAAAACCTAGATCAAAGTAAATATTCAGAAAAAAAAAATACTAGATCTCAAAAAAATCCTAGATCTCAACTCCGTCGATATGTCTTCTCGTTCTTCTTTCCTTTTTTTCTCTCTCTCTCTGATCTCAACTTCGTCGTCTTCTCCGTTTGATCATCGTTTTCTCTATTAGTTCTTCAACTCCTCCAAATCGAAAATGCAATTTTCGTTTCTCTATCTTCCCTCTCTTCTCTTTTTGTTTTTTAAGAGAAGGTATTATTATCTTTTATTCTTTTTTGGGTTTTATTTAAAATATTAAAATTGGGTAGGGTGGAACCTAAATCTATGACTGATTTTAGGTTTATTTCCCCATTCCTGTAATTTTTTTAAAGTAAACTAATTTGTTAATATAATAACCTACATAATGAAGAAAATATTTTCATATAAAAACAGCTTTTAAATTACCATGTTTAGGGTTTAATCTCTAGAGAAAAACACTTTCACACAAATTCAGCCATTAACATGGGTTTAATTTCTCCTTTTATTTGGATAGACCTAAGAGTGGTGGGTCCAACCCCCACTTGGTTTTGGGGGACGGCGGTGGGCCCATCTAACATGGGCTGTAGGTGTATAATAATACTAGTAAATACAATTAGATTGGCCCCTATATGGAGTGGTGCTGTTGATGTGGTTTATGTTTAAAAAAAAAATTAAATAGGTGTGATGGGGTTTTGTTAAAGAAGAAATGGTCAAAATTATATTTGTGGGACCCACTAGCAAACCCAAGTCGGGTTGTTGGGTTGGGGGAACTTAACATAACATGTGTTTTTAGCCATTTTGTATTTGCTTTTTAAACAAACAAATAATTAAATAAAGATGTTTTTTCTTCGTTTAAGAAGTAAAGACGTGAACAACGTGACGATTAAAAAGACTTTTTTTCTTAAACAATTTTGAGTCAAAGTCGGTACCTAACTTTTCGTTGCTTTGAGTCAATTTCTTAATATATATTTTATTAAAGAATTGTTTTTAAAAAAATATTAAAACATTTATGTACTTTTTTAAAATCAGAAAATTAGAAACTCGTAATAAGCTAATAACCTCCTTTCCAAATGACCAAAATTTATTCATTAATTTTCACACACAAAATTAGTAATTCATTTAGAATTTTTAGTTTTATTTGGTGTTTGTTTTTAGCTGAATATTCATTTCAAATTTGATTCTAAGAAATTGTCAAAATGGTTAGGGGAGAGGTGATTTACTAGGAGAGAGTTCTCATTTTTTCTCTTTTACAACCTACTAAAAACAACTACATCCCACTACTCCGACCACCTCCACTACCACCCCAACTTCTTCACCGTCACTACCACCTAATTGCCTTTCATCCACCTAGAGAGAGAAAGAGATTTTCATCAAAAAAAAAAATTGAAGAGAAAAGATTGAGAGAGAAAGAGAAACACAAGGAGAGAAGAGAGGGATCGAGATAGATAGAGAGAGAAGAGAGAAAAGAGAGAAAAAAAGAGATATCTCAAGAGAGATAATGGAAATAGAGAGAACATTGAGAGAGGTGGAAGTGGAGCTGTGGGGTGATCGTGGTGGTAGTGGTAGTGTTAATGGTAGGGTAATGGCGGTGGTGTTGGTAATGGTGACACCGGTAATATGGTGGTGGCAATGTATTGGAGTGATAGAGATGATGATGATGATGGTTGTGGCGATGGGAGAATGTCAAGGTTTTGGGGGGATTTAGAGAGGGAGTCCCCTAAACAAACACAAATGAGAGGAACTGTTTGAATTTGGACATAAAGGCCCTGTGACTCACTGACTCACTAAAAACCTCCAAGCTCATAGATTTCAGCCGAAAGAGTAGATATTGATATGAAAGTCACTTATTACAAATTACAATCGAGTCCAGTTCAAATTCATACACCTGACATGCGCGTTGAAACCCGGGTATTAATTATTCTGATTTTTGTACGTCATACATGATTCAATGGATAGGTCAGAATGGGAAATGTTAGAAAACTATAAACAGATATCGTGATCCAAACCATGAAATTAACAGTACATTTACCAATAACATATTTTGTAAACTTTAAGCTTTCATTTACATATATTAATTAGTGGTGGGTGAGCCACATACCAAACATTAAAAAAAAAAAAAAAGGCAAATTACCCAACAACATTTCATTCAATAACTCTTAATTTAATTAATTTAATAATAATTAAGACATGAATAAAAAATTTACATCCTGATGAATTAGGCAATAACCTTCTTTGGTGATAGAGCAAGAACCAACTTGAGTGGACTCCTTGAAACACAAGATTTTGACACAGAATTTAAACACTTCTTATTTACTGTTGAAAATAATAATCCAATAGTTTAAAGTTTACAAGAGATGATCTTTATCATTTTCTAAATTTAAAGATCAATTCCTAAATTAAAAAAAAACATAGCCAATGGATGATTGCATCTAACAAGAAATATTAAGTGTTTAAACCGTGTGCAATTAGATCTAATCAGCCCAAAATGGAAAGCAGAAATATGAGCTGCCAAGCAAGACGCTCAGCTTCAATTAATTTAGCGGATTGATGAGCCTAATCGCTATCATTGGAACCCCAACTGCTGTGACGATTGGGGAGCCAAGCCGAGCCATGTCTTGCTTTCGGCTGTAGTCTTGACTGGAGCCTTGGGGGTTGCAGCCTGAGCTGAGTAATTATTGGTAATTTGATATGGTGCTTTTGAACTGATCCTGAAAAAATTACCATCAAACACATATATATAAGATAGAATTCAGGTACAAAATATATGCCAAAAAAAAATAAAAAATTATTATGATTTTCTCACAAAAAAAAGTTTCAAAATTCATGTAAAATACCCAAATTTACAAGCACTGGAATAATTAAAAGAGGCCACATAATTTATAATTAATTTTAGACCCATAATCAATTATTTTTGAAAGATTAACAAATGTGTCATTAACAAACTTTTCTTAAAATTTTTAACCTACCTATCTTTTCTCTTCTCCAAGAACCGGTGAAGTGAAGCTTTCCTTGCAATTGGTAGATCTGCATTATCACAAACAATTTAATTAAATTAATTTAAACCCTTAATTAACTCTTAATGTAATTTAATTTTTTTTTACATTTTTGTAAATATAGATTAAGTAGATCTTTACCAGAAACAATGGGTTGATGAGGTCTTGGAGGAAGCTCATTAATATTATTCGAATTATTTGCAGCAACGGTAGCAGTGAAATTATTCGAAATTTGTCGATCATTGGCCGGAGTAGAGGCGAATAAAGAACCAGAGTAATTCTGAGGACTCGACTTGCTAGCTAATAGCATAACTTCTTTCGCCTTATCCGCCGGTAAATCATTGAAAACTATTACTTTTCCGGCATAAAATATCGTCATTTGGGCAGTTTCAGGCTCCTTAGCTTGACTGTTTAACAAATACATACAAAAAAAAACACCATTAGTCATAAATTTAAACTAATTATTGCAAATGCCTAAAATACCCATGAAATACTTGAAATATGTTCATTTGTGTCCTCACCTGAAATCAGCTTTCTTCTGGACGGCATCCATGGAGGAAGGAGAGGGGCCAAAACCGGCATGTTGAGGAAACAAATCCATGGATTTGATCTCACGAGACGATGATGCCGTCGAAGCGTTATTTTTCCCTAAAACGGCCGATACGTTTCCGGCTGGCATCTCCATTTTTGGCGTTGTAAAATTCATTGTGATTGGTGTCTGACGAAACGCTTCAGTTCTTCCTGAAACATTTTGAAACAAATAGCTAAACATAAGTATTTTATCTTCTGAACTTAAACCTAAAAATGTTAACTGTAAGGAATGAGGAATTAAAGAAGTGAAGTTGATTTATGGTAAGTAGAATTAGGGTTAAAAACACACTAACAGAAAATCAAGAAAACAAATAAAAACTAGGGTTAGATTTTTTACGGATTCATGATATTTGAGTTGTTAAATCACAAAAATCTATCCACAGAAGATATATCTCCAACAGGAAATCTAATTTGATCTTATCAATTCAATGAAAAACATAATAAATTTATATAGCTTATCTAAACACGAAAAGCTGAGAATATCAAAATTTAAAGAAAACGTGTTATTAATAAAACCTAATTTCATGTTTTGAAGAATAAAAATCTGATTTGATCTTTTATCAATTCGATGAAAAAACAGAGAACAAAAAAACACTTTCAGTTTCGATTAAATCGCACCTTCAAGAAGCAAAGAACTACGATTGGTTTAATTTATTACCTTCTAAGTTACGAGTGATTCCGAGGTTGAGATCTCCAAAACTACCATTCTCCTTCAAATACTGACTCAAAAGACTACAAGTCTGAGAGAAATTCGATTTCATCTCTTGCGCTCTCATACTTTCTCTAATGAAAAGCTTTCCAGCTTCTGAGAAATCCATCGACATGCTTTAATTTCCGTCCTATAAATAAACAAACCTTCCACGATCTTATCTTTCTCTCTGATCGATGATCCCAAAATTAAACAGATTACAGAACACAAAATCCAAATCTTTTTCAAACTTTGATCGTTTTAGTTTGTCTCTATAATTTCATCTACTGATCTCCAGCAACTCTTCTTGTACTTAACTTTCTCTCTCTAAAATTTCTCTTCTCTTCTCTCTACTGATCTGATCCGATGACAGTGTGTGAACTATGAAGCTTCGGCTTTACTCTGTTTGTTTTTCTTTTTTATAAGCGTCCCTCCATCGTTTGTTTGTCTGTTATTTCAAACACGTGTTCTTTGCTTTGTTAAAAGAAAGAAAATTTATTTACTATTTCTAATGAGTTGGGTCATGGGTGGGGTCATTGGAAGTAGAAAGAAAGATAGTATATAGAAGAAAAAGTGGTTCGATAGAAAGAAACACATGCCCTCCTTATCTACCACTCCGTCACCGTTTGTTATTCCGTTTTCCTACTAAAATTTAGCAGAATTGTCTAAAAAGTAATTATTGTCTAAAAATGTGAATTTATTGTTGGAGGAGAGAGAAATGTGGAAAAATACACAAGATGTAAAAATATATAGAAAATTAGATGGGCAGACTTTTAGAGTTAGCTTGGCACCAGGCGCACTCTCAGAGTGTGCCCCGCGACCAGGCTAGCCTGGCACCAGGCGGACTCTCAGAGTTAGCCTGATCGTCGGGCACACTCTGAGAGTGCGCCTGGTCTACTTTTTTTTAAAAAAAAATCTTGCGAAAATTATTTTCTTTAAAAAAATATCTCAAAACAATTCAGATTTTCTTTTAAATAGTTTTTAAATAAAATAAAAATAAAATATGGGCGGCCTCGGGAATAACGCCTAACATCAGGCGGTATCTCAAAAGTCGCCCCATATTTATTTATTTATTTTTTATTCTTTTCCCAAATTTGGACAACGGTAGCACTGTGAATACGATTGTGTATTTTTAAATTTTTTAAAGATTTTTAATTTTTACACAATCAAAATAGACAGCACGCTTGTGGATGCTCTAAGGGACTGATATTTCAGTCAAATATTTTACTAGATTAGGCCAAGGATCATATATATATTGTTGGTTCTGTAAATCCTACAAGTCACTTTTTTTATTTTTTATTTTTATTTTTGAGTTATGTTGAGGATGCTCCAACAACGTTCTTTGGGTTTTTTAGGGGTCTCTTTCAAAACAATTAAATATATTCCACCACCAAAAATATATATACACCTATCACCATCACTACCACCTTACCGCCATTACCTCCACTACCATCACAACCTCACCAACGCCGCTGCCACCACTACCATCTTAAATCTAAGGTTTGCCAAAAAATCAAAAGACAAAAAAAAAAAAAGATCAGATTTAGTTTCTCTCTGATCCTCTCTCTGTTCTCTCCCTCTTTCTCTCGATCTATCTTTCACTCTCTCTAATTGTATGTTGGTGTTGGTGATGATAGAGGTGGAGGTGAAGGTAGTGACGTGGTGGTTGTGGCGGTGGTGATAGAAATGGTAATGATTGTGGTGGAGGTGACGGGGTGCAATTATTTTTTGTGGGATATTAAAGAGAAAAATGAAAACGTCCTACGTAATAAAATCACCCCTCCTCTAACTATTTTAAAATTATTTGGAGATCCCCTAACTAGTCGAGTCCTCCATCCAAATTAAAGACCCCTTATTAACAACAATCTTTTTTCTCCATAATCAATGTCATTTTGTATTGTGGGTTCTCTATAACCAACAAATATTAGGCTAAATTAGTAAAAAGTTGGGTTTAATTATCAAAATTCATGAAAGGATACTCTATCAATGGAAAATGTTAAACTTATTGCATTGTCTTACTGCAAACCTTACCGCATAGTCATCCCACAATTCTCAAATAATCTCATACCCCTCCTGATTTATTTCATTTCTAAATTATCGCAAATACATTTTTAAATAACTTTTGCAATAATGTTTGTAGTACACTTTGGAGTAAATATAGCATCACCCTTTGCTTATTAGCCATTATGATTTTCCATAGTTTAAAAGAATTTTTGATGGCAATATAAGTTGAAAAGACGTTCTATATGAGGAGAAGATTATCGTTTTTGTGGGCCCTACAATATTGCTGGCACACATTGGAGTTGGACACATTCTTACCTCAACTAGCATTAACGGCGTTAATTTTAACCCCGTTACACGTTTTTGTTCTTTACGTGCCGACCCCCCAAAAAATTCGAAAAGCAAAAACAACGGATGGTCCCCACACGCAAACCATGGAACCACGGCATCGTATAAACAAATAAAGAATTGCCACGTAGGACAAAAGTACAGAAAAGAAAAAAAAGCAGATGATTCAAGTATCAGCACTCAGCAAAACTGCTTTTTTGCTCACCTACTTTTAATCTGGGTGAGCAAAACCACTCGTCATCCACCAGTCTACTGTTACACCGTCAAAAGATGGTACGTTTTGACCATGTTAATATACCAAGAATGACGGTATGTATTCCTCACCCACTTGTTAGTAGGTTAACAAAGATCGGCCACTAGTTTAAACGCGGAGGCCATGTGCATTGGAAACCGCGTATTTTCACACGTGTTGAAAACATTTTCCACGTGACTTTTTTTGGATCATTTTTTTGGTTTTCTCCGTTTCTTCCGGAAAAGTTTTTTTTATTTTTTTATTTTTTGGTCTTCTGGGGTGAGTTGTGAGTCATTGTATACACGTCCTTTATTAATCGATGCTCGATGAAGAAACAGCCTCCGATTTCAAGATAATTACATATACTGTCATTTATTGCTACGTAATTTTTGGTGGTTGCATCTCGGAAGCATGAATTTGATGGGGGAGGGGGCCACACATGCAGTGGCGGATCCACGATGTGAAGAGGGTGGTCAATTGACCACTTTTGTACAAACCAGTTTACAAAATTGGTGCCAGATACCTATGTGGCAGGGTGGGACCCACTACTTTTTCCCTCCTAAAAGTGTTATGAGGAGGTTTCCAACTTATGTGGCAGTAGGACCCACCATGCCACATAAGTGTCGGGTATTTATTTTGTAAGTCCGTCGGTCCAAATAGCAGTACTGCTTTTTAAAACTCATGAATATGATAAACAATTTGACCACCCATTTTCAATGAAGTATATCTGGTGTCAAATCTGATGCACCAGTGTATAAATTACAATGTTTTCTTCATTAGTTTTACTTTCAAAATCATCTCAAGCAAAAACAACACATTTGAAGTTTGAATGGCTTTGTTACATATATTGGAAATATTTTTTATGAGAAATGATCTACGTACATTGTTATTCGATCTCCATCACCATGCAAATATACAAAGGGTTGATTATTTTGCGAGTACTCACTATATAGATCGGCATCACTGATAATCAGACTATTCTAAAACTTGTAACCTCATCATCTATTGATGCAATTTAACTGTAGAATGAATGATTCAATTACCATAAATTTTCAGTAACTAGATGCTAAGTTTATAAGTTTTAGAATGGGCTAATTTTTTCTAAGTTGGTCTCCTCACCATTTAGATCATCCTCACCGAAAATCAGTCCTTGGTTCACCTTCATGTATGTCTCACATGCAATTATAAACAAGTAATGTAATAGGAATGGTAGAATAACGATGTAAGCATATCCTTGCTCTTTTCTTTTAATAGTATCACTGATAATTTGAATATGGTACAAAAAATTAAGGCTGGTCGACAACAAGTGTAAAGAATCTTTGTATACTTAAGAAGTGACTTTTTTGAGATTTTTGATATAGTCGATGTTGAGACGATTATATAGAACTTAAGTAAAAATTCATCGAGTACAATCATACAAAATAAAAATCTTTTGTTGGAACTAAGAAGTGAAATGACTCGGTCAACTCTGACCCAGTCAACATTAACTCGCCACTACACACATGCGCCGCTTGGTGCATGATGATTTCATTATAACCTTTGGATTTGTTTAGTGAGATCATCGGACAACATACGTCCCCATCAAATTCGCACCTTCTTCTTCACGTTATTTTTTTTTTGGCAAAATGCAAATACTAATGAACATCTCATTTATGAGGGTTCCTGCACGTACTTTTCATGTGTTGAAGTTTGGTGAGTCTTTTAGGTTGGATTTGTATGAATGAATTGCACGTAATTTTGTTTACTTGTAAGTAAAAATGTAAAAATAAAGTCGGTGAAACACTTGTAAGAATAAGGTGAATAGAAATATAGTGTTCCAGAAGCTTGCTCAGTTGGTTTGCCACAAAGTATGGCTCATATGATGAATTATAGGTCATACAATAAATTATGTTGGAGTTAGAGGCTTATTTTCGTCCGTAGTGGCGAGTTTCTCTTCGTTCATAGTAACGATTTCTCTTCGCCCGTGGTGGCAACGACTTCTTTGATGATCTTGGCGGAGTCTATATGCGTCTTATACACCTATTACTAGTGATTAGCGTCTTAGCTGTGTATATTAGGTGTGGGCAATAGTCCCTTATAAAAAAAACAAATTTATATGATAGGCCCCAATCAAGAGGTTTTTAATCTTGATTTTGAGAACCTGCTCCACTTATATTTGGCTCTGGTTTTGGTTGACTAAAAGTTCAAACCTCAAAAGGATTATGATTAAGTGTTATGGTGTTTGGTAATATTGAAATGAATGAAAGTGTGAATAGACTTTTAAGTGCCGAAGATTTAAAAATGTGGAATATAAATTTATATTAAAAGTAAAAATTAGCCAAAAATTTCTACTTGAAACGTATTTTAGGATTTAGCCCAACAAATATTTTCATTTAGTCTAAGGCCCCTGGGTAACTGACTAAAACCTTCTCCGATAAGGTTTCACTGAAACCTTCAATCTATAAATTACACACACTGAAACCTTCAGAGAGGGTTTCACTGAAACCCCCAGGGGGCCTTAGACTAAAAGAAAATGTTTGTTGGGCTAAATCCTAAAATATTTTTCAAGTAGGGGTTTTTGGTCAAAATCCCCAATTTATAAAGATTAGATTTTAAAAATAAAATAAATTTTACACAATTCAAGTTACAATGAAACGGTGATGCTAGGCTTACCAAAAAGCCTACGGAATTTTATACCGAAGGCACAATCTACGGTGGATGCATATCACTTTAAGATGAACGCGAATCACAAGGATATGTGAAAAATAATTCCACCGTTAGATTAGCTTTCGGTAGGAAATTATATAGAATTTTACTGTAAGTTTAGCATTATCCTTGTTGAAACTATATTAGAGATTAATTGTGTTAGCATCATTATGTAATCTTGCATAAAAGTACCAACGAACTAAAAAGGAAAATGTCACTAATAAGTAATTAATAACCACTAAGTAGAATTTAATTTGTACTCTCTGTTGATCAAAATTCATGAGACTGTGCTCTCTTTACAATTTTCTAAGAAGATAATCAATATAGTAAATAATCATCTATATGGTGAAGAATCATCCTTTCTGATAAATAAATAAAAAAATGGTGAGAAATCATCCTCAACAAAATCAGCTCGTGAGCCTTCCAGAAAATCCACCCCCTAATATTACTCATTGAACAATAGCCTCATGATAAATAGAAAATAGAACAAGAAAAAAAAACAAGTGGTCCTCGTTCTTTATTAGAGGAACAAGATCGTGATATGATGGTTAGATGGATGAAAGTGAGATCCAATAATTAGATGAATTGAGATATCGAGATGAGAAGATTTTGAAGGTCAAGTGAAGATTCCAAAGATCGAGATGAAAATATCTTTTGTATATTTAAGACACATATCTTGTTTATATAGATTACTGTGGGATTTTGGGCTTGGAGTCCAAACCGGGGCGCTCATGGGTGTGTCCGACCCGGTATCCATAACCCATAAGGCTAGGGTTAATTTGGTGAAACTCTAACATATAAATAACACCATTCTGGGTATTTTTTTAGATAGCACAAAACCCTAAAATATGATTAGAAGACTAATCACCATTCGATAGCAGCAAGAGTGTGTACAACACAAATTCTCAAGCTTTGAGCCATTGACGACTTCGTCGAGAGCTTTTATGATCGTTGATACATAGATCTACACTCGTTCTATGTGGTGGAGATCACTCATTGAGGAACATTAATACGCATGTGAAATACACCTGATTCAAGTCGGTTTAATCTCCTTTGGGCTGTGTTTGATTGCAAAGAAACAGTTCCATGGAATAAGGGCCATTTCCATGGAAAAAGATTCCATGGAAACTTCTTCAGTGGAAATATAAATTTCTCTTTTTGATTGTCACTTATTCTTTCTTGGAAACTTAGAATTCCATTGTTTGGTTGTCGACTATTTTCCACGGAAATGACCACTTTCTAACCACATTAGAGAAATTTATATGATTTTTAACCTTGAGAAACAATGGAAGCAAGCAATTTCAAAGCTTATTCTCCTTCACATTAATTGCATAAGCCAGAGATCATCTCCGTCCACACAATTATCTTTCTTATAGTCATTGAATCAAATAATTTCCAAGCACTTTTGGTACATTGGTATCTTGGTTGTGTGAACAATCTCACGGTTATCCCAACATATCCATTGCAATTTGAAACCTAAATTTGATAGAAGGTTTCAGAACAAATAATCAAGGAGCACAATAATCTCATATAAACAGAGAAAATAATACAAAGGATCGAGAATTTTTTTTTTTTTTTGATTCTTGAATAACCATGACTGAACTTTTTATTTCCTTATCAATAACCACGAACCAACATTAGATGAAACAAGATCAAAATTTTCTTAGAGGGATAAATAAATAAATAAATTCAAAGTGAGAGGATGTGAGGGTTTTGAAGTGTATCATCGTCAGATTCGGCGAGATGCCGCGCAAATTGTTTAAAGTTCTGAAATGAACTCAATCTCAATTTGGAGTTGCAGAAAAGATCGAAATCCTTTCCATTCCTGTTCTAGAACAGATAAGTTTTGACCATTTTTGTTGTTCATGAATTTTTAGGGTTTATGAGATGAACATAGAGGAGTGTTTTGACTATTAAGATTCTTACTGCTACTCTGTCGAGGGACCTAGATGAGTTGCAGAGTGAGATGANAGTTGCAGAGTAAGATGACAAAACCGATGAGAGAGAAAAAACTAGAGGAAATAAGAGGGAGACGAGAGCTAAAGTGGGAGAGAGTTGTGACGCCATTTCTGTAAGTTCCATGGAAGTCTTTTCCTTGGGGGGGTCAGGGAATTAAAATTGGCTAACTTGAGAGAAATAGGGTCACATGAGGAATTTGTTCCATGGAAATGCAAAACCTATCAAGTGGAAATAGGCTCGTTTCAACGGAAACAACCCTAATTCCGTGGAAATTAGTGGTATCAAACACAGCCTTGGATTAAGCGATCAAGGTATGCGTAAACAGAACCCTCTTTCGCACCCATTTAATTAATCTCTGATGGTCTTCATTGGTATCAGAGCCTTCTTTGGTGTATTTTTATGCATATACGTGATCAGTATATTTATATTTGTGTTTAATATAATAGATATGATCATAGATTATGTTTGAATGCCATGTTCTTGAGTTTTCTTCAAAAAATCATTAATGGGTACTACTTAATTTTCGTTTTTAATATGGTGAGTTTTTGGCCAAAATTTTTACATGGTTTTGTTCCTCTATGAGTATGGAAACTACCCTCAAAATTTCGTAAAAAACCGCTGAGTATTTTTGGAGAAATCTCAAACCCTAATTTTTGAAAAATCATAGAGGCTTTTATTTTTCAGAAACTTTCGGTCACTTTTTATGCATAAAATGCTATTTTTAATGCTTCAATAGTATAGTTTGATTCTATACTGAAACAGCTTTAAATCGGTATATCTAACGAGTGAGATATAATCTCCCAAAGTTAGCTTTGCGCAATAGTATTGCTGCTGAAAAAACTAATTTTGGTGAAGAAGATGAACAGTACCGCTGAGTCAACCCGTGAGTCAGATCGGTGAGTCAACTCGGCAGTACATGTTTTGGACCGATTCGACCACTTTTTAACATCTGTTTGAGCTGATTTTTGGTACCTTAGTGTTTTTCGACCTTCCAAATCCATTGGTGACATTTTCAGAACCTAATTCTAATCAGATCATGCACTTTCTATATTAATCATACCTGTTGAGTATGAACCATTGGATTGATTTAATTAGATTCTTTAGTATGTTTGTGGGTTTCTTCTTATGAGTTGTTATCCCAGGTTTGGGGGACGCAGCCAGATGGGCTAGCGGACCGAGCCAAGCTGATAAGTGGACCCATTTTAGCTGGGCTAGTGGACTGAGCCAAACCCATATTAGATAAAATGTTACCCTTTTTCATAATGGATGTAAAATGCAGTGGGAGGTTGTTTGGTTGAGTTTTATTAACTCCCAGCGCATGAATTAAATAAATGAAGTAAATTATCACTTGTGGCGCGAGAGATGATTATGAGTTTTTAACGATTTTTTGATCTAATGACTTGTGAGATATTTTCTGCATTTTATTTAGATTTATGCTACAAAAGTTATTTGTTATGTGTGTGCTATATATTAATATCCCATTCGTATTTTTCTCTGTAGCGCTTAGTATGGTACCTAAGAATATCGTGGTGGATCTGAACAAGGGTGAGAAATTGGATGGCGACAACTATGACATCTAGCGCCGTAAAATCCAATATCTCCTCAATGAACAAGAAGTCTTGGAGACACTTGAGCATGTAATGATTGAGCCTGAGCAAGGTAATACATCTCAGCATCGTCGATATCTTGAGGCCTATCAGAAATGGTGCAATAAAGATCGGTGTGCACACTTTACTATATTAAGCAGCATGCACCACGACTTGGTTGCTGAGTTTGAGAATTACCCAACTGCTCATGAAATGTAGGAGGCCATTAAGCATAAGTTTGGCATCACCTCATTGGTAAAGTTGCGTGGGTTGACTATGAAGTTTAACACTTATCAGAAAAAGGCGCATCATTCAATGAAGCAGCATTTAAGGGTCATGTCAGCCATGATACGCAAACTTGGGACTGCAGGTTATCACTTGACAGATGAACAACAGGTTCAAGCTGTTATTCGCTCTCTTCCACACTCGTGGGAGCAGATGAAGCAGAATATGATTCATAATGAGAGCATAAAAATGTTCGAGGACATATCGAGTCACTTGGAGCTTGAGGCTGAGCACTTGGAAGCTGCTAAGAGTGATAGCTCCACTTATACTGCTGAGTCTAGCTCGCATAGGACCAATGGGTCCAAACGCGAGAGGGGCAGAAACTCTTCTGGGAAAAAAATAGGTGATGGATCAAACCCTAATGAGGCCAATGCAGCGAACCGCCGTAGGGGCAAGTGAGGCAGTAAGAAAGACAAAGCTACGATGACTTGCCTTAACTGTAACAAGATGGGATACTTCGCTCGTGAATGTACTGAGCTGAAGAAGGTACTTCTTAACCCTTTTCCTCATACTGACTGCTTTGTGTCCAGTCAAGCATTAGTTGCTCATTCTCTTCATTTGTGAATTGTAGACTCAAGAGCAACAGACCACATAGCGAGGAACCTAGATGGATTCGTTGAGTATCGTCGAGTTCCAATGAATGTCAAAGCAAGGCATAGGGCTCCCTATTTCATCAATTTTATAGATGACTCCACGTGTTATGGTCATGTTTATTTGATCTCCCATAAGTCAAAAGCATTAGACTTCTTTAGATGTTTTTTTTAATGAGGTTGAGAGTCAATTAAACAAGAGCATTAAGGCTTTGAAAACTGACCGAGGGCGTGAGTATCTATCTGACCTATTCAAGGGGCTTTGTGAAGAAAAATGAATTCTCAAACAATTAACGATTCCTAGCACTCTGCAACAAAATGGTGTAGCGGAGAGAAGGAATCGTACATTGTTAGACATGGTTAGATCGATGATGGCGCAAGCTAAGCTCAGTATTTCATACTGGGGTGATGCTTTGATGACTGCTGCCTACGTCCTTAATCGTATGCCTTCGAAATCAGTACCTTCTACCCCATATAAGTTATGGACCGATGATAACTTAAGTAACTTGCGGTCATGGGGATTACCAGCTTACATACATAACAGTTCTCATAAGTTTGGGAAGCTGGGCCCTAGAGCGAGAAGTGTATCTTCATACGATACTCTAAACACTCGAAGGTCTACATGTTCATAGGTGAGCAGCCTGATGGAAGCGTAACTTAAATTGAGTCACGTGATGTGGATTTCCTTGAAGGGGATTTCCCTAGCAGGAGTGAGGTGAATATAGACTTGAATCTCTACTAGATGGAAGATCCACAGGAAGGCGCACTGAATCGTCTAGTTGAGGTTGAGGAAGAAATTCCTAGATCTCCTAGGGATAGTGGGAGCAAGTTACCTTCTAGTGAGCTTGTACCACTGGATCAAGATATCCAAGAATCTCAGCTTTGGAGAAGTAATCGTAGAAACATCCATCGTCGTCGATTCTTAATTGAAGATGAGGCTTTCATAGTTTCTCCACTTGATGATGGAGAGCCTAAGACTGTACAAGAGGCTCTCTCATCTACTGCTAGTAAAGAATGGATGGTTGCGATGCAAGATGAGATGAAATTTATAAAGATCAATCATGTCTGGGAACTGGTTGACCTTTTGCCAGAGCGTAAGACTACTGGGAACAAATGGGTTCTAAAAGTCAAACGCGAGGCGGATGGTTCCATTGAAAGGTATAAGGCTCGCCTAGTGGCAAAAGCTTATACCCAAGAAGAGGGTGTGGACTACAAGGAAACATTCTCCCCTGTGGTGAGAATTACCTCAATTCGCCTGATTCTGACTATTGTCACGTATTTGGATTTAGAACTACACCAAATGGATGTTAAAACGACGTTTCTCAATGGAGAACTAGATGAGAAGATCTATATAGACCAACCAGTGGGCTTTGTGGCAAAGGATCAGGAGCGCAAGGTCTGGAAGCTCAAAAGATCCATTTATGGCCTAAAGTAATCATCCAGACAGTGGTACTTGAGATTTCATCGAGCCATTATATCTAATGGGTTTACGATGCTCGAAGAGAACCATTGTTTGTACGTTAAACAGTCTAAGGGAAGTTTTATTATCCTATCATTGTATGTTGATGACATCCTCCTAGCTAGAAGTAATATGGATATAATTGTCACCACTAAAGAGTGGTTGTCCTCTCAATTTGAGATGAAGGACATGGGTGAAGCAAGTTATGTGCTCAGAGTTAAGATCCTAAGGGATCGCTCGAGAAAACTTTTGGGTTTGTCTCAAGAGACTTACATCAAGAGGATTCTCGAGCGATTTCAGATGCAAGATTGTAATCCCATAGACATTCCTATTGCTAAAGGTGAGAGCCTAAGCCTTAAGATGGGTCCTAAGACTCCTGAAGAGGTAAAGCGGATGGCCCGAGTTCCCTATTCCAGTGTTGTTGAGAGCCTGATGTATGCTATGATGTGTACTCAGCCTGATATTTGCTATGCTATTGGCCTGGTCAGTCGGTTCCAGTCAAACCCTGGACTAGCTCATTGGAGAGCGGTCAAGAGGATATTACGTTACCTCAAAGGAATATCAGATTACATGTTATGCTACCAGGGTTCATATCTACGCCTAATTGGAAACTGTGACACCGGCTATAGTGGCGACCTAGATGAGCGAAAGTCCACGTCAGGATATGCTTTTTTGCTTAATGGCGGGGCCATTTTCTAGAGCAGTAAGAAGCAATCATGTATCTCTTTGTCTACAATGGAGGCAGAATTCGTGGCTTGCAATGCTGCTGTGCAAGAAGCCATTTAGTTGAGGAAGTTCTTATATTATCTTGGAGTTGTCAAGGATACTTTAATCCTGTGACAATCTATTGTGATAGCATATCCGCGCTTGCTTACAGTAAGGATCCTAAGTACAACGGTAGAAGCAAGCACATTGACGTGAGGAACAGCTTCATCAGAGATATGATTGCAAAAAAGTAAGTGATTTTTGAATAATACGAAACGAATGGTGGCGGATCCCCTTACTAAACCTATTCCAAAAGAGGCCTATCTGACTAACATTAGAGGCCTGGGTTTATGTAGGTGGTAATTGAATGTATTTTTTTATTCTCTTTTGAACCAAATAATCTTTATTATATTTTTGGGATATTATTGGTTTAATAAATGCATTGTGCTTCGTCGTACCATATTCTTTTATTATTGCATATAGACACACATTGATACAAACACTTATATGTGTTTTGTAAATTAAAAATATGTCAGCTGGTAATGATTGGCTTACTTACATAAGCAATCACCTTTGTCGCTTATATGAGCGAGCAAAGATGAGACAATTTGTATCGCCTTGGTTGGAGCCAAGATGAGATCTAATTATGAGATCGATGATAAATACACCCACTATTTATCATACCTGTTTGTATAGCCAGATGCGAGATCTTAATATTTGGTGTTATAAATAGCGAACAATTTTGAAACTCGGGCTAGGCGATTGTAGAGTGACTGAGTCAAGATCTGTAGGGTATCGGTGAGTATGATATATGCATCTTGGAAGAAGAAATACTCCACCCTAGCACATGTTTCATACCATGTGTGCTTAACAACCATTATGGAGGTGGGTGAATAGATCCCTGCTTCCTCACTATGTGAGTCCATTTAGTCATACTGACTACACATGTACCCTATTACTTTTGAATTTTTCATGAAGTAAAGAGTTGATGTCTATCTACTTTAGCATATTTACATACGGTCATGAATGATTCGATCTAAAAGGACATAGCTGGGAAAGCGATCAATTCTGAGACTAAATGATATAAGTGCAGAAGGAAGGTCATCTAATCACATCTACGTATTATATTCACAGGTTGACCACTTATGTTGCCTCATGTGAGCTGCAATATAAGTGTGAATATACTACGATAAAATTGGAGGGTTAGGCAGAGCTCTATGATGAGGGATTAGAGTCGTCTAGACCGATGTGGTATAGATGGACCTAGGGAACTATGAGACACCTTTTTTTTCTTTGGGTTGATGTCTCTATGCTAACTCAGATGGAGTTGCTAGTATGGAGCTCCCACATGCAGATACTCTCAGCGGTCACACGATCTATTAGCTAGTATGAACAGGTCTTGACGATGACTTAAGTTTTGAGAAGCGTGGCGACGTGACACACGCTATGTGCGAGTGGGAGATGTCGAATTTTGAGTTTGGAGTCCAAACCGGAGCGCTCATGGGTGTGTCCGACCCGGTATCCATAACCCATAAGGCTAGGGTTACTTTGGTAAAACCCTAACATATAAATAACACCATTCTGGGTGTTTTCTAGATAGTACAAAATTCTAAAATGTGATTAGGAGACTAATCACCATTAGAGAGCAGCAAGAGTGTGTACCGCACAAATTCTCAAGCTTGGAGCCATTGACGACTTCGTCGAGAGCTTTTATGATCGTGGATACATAGATCTACACTCATTCTACGTGGTGGAGATCACTCACTGAGGAACATTAATACTCACGTGAAATACGCCTGATTCAAGTCGGTTTAATCTCCTTTGGATTAAGCGATCAAGGTATGCGTAAACCAAACCCATTTCTGTACCCGTTTAATTAATCTCTGATGGTCTTCAAATGGAATCTTCACTTGATATTCTGAATTTTCTTATCTCGATCTTCACCTATCCATCTAACATTTAGATTACATATCTTGTTTATATAGATTGAAATCTTCACTTAATATTCTGAATTTTCTTATCTCGATCTTAATCTATTTATCTAACTTTTAGATTTAGCTCTCGTCCATCTAACCATTAGATCACAATCTCTTTCCTTTAATAATCTTACAGTTGTAATTAATTGTTTAATTTTCATCTAATAAAAGTCAAACTACTTCATTTATGAAAAACTAAATTAACCTAAAAACCTGCAATAAACGTGTCCATAGGATCGTCATTAATTTTTGCTCCTATGAGCACGTTTCATTTCATGGATTCAAAACTAATTATTTATACATTTAAGATGCCACCACGAAGTAGGACATTTTGTTAAATTTTATTTTATTTTATAGTAAAACCACGTTTTATTTAGATTATAATAAACTCAATTGTTTATTTGTATTTATTGGTTTGGCATCGACGTGGCCAGCACATATTCTCTATCAACTTTCTTTTGTTGTTCTTCAACTAGTCTAGGTATCTAAACCCTAACATATCATCTTCTTCTTTTTTTACTCAAAATGTTTTCATCAACTGGAAATAGAAAAGACGTTATTAATGACGTACAAAATATATTACCAACATGAATAAAAAAAGTGTCATTAACAACACGAAGAAAACGCTACCAGCAATTATATAAGAAATTATAAGGAACAAAAACTGCTAATTTACGACTATACTAGATAAGATCAGCTATACTTTTCTTCGTTTTAATATTCATTTAAAAAAAATGGAAAAAATGAAAAAAAAATAAAAGAGTACAGATATTTCAATAATTTTGTGGCCAGAGTGTTGCCAACATGAATAATACAAGTAAATTGTTAACTTTGTTTTACCTAGTATTTGACATTAATGCACACTTATCTGGAATCTTATACATCATTCATACATAGTTTGAAAAAATTAATGTGCTTCTCTAAGATGCTGCCATGATATAGTACAAACCATTATATACTTTTTTTTAGGAGGAGGTTGAATAGCAGTGCTATTTATGTAACACTACTGATTAATTTGAATGAAGGATTTTAAATAAGGATTTTGCGGGAACTAGTAATTTGGTGGAAAATTAGTTAAAAATAATGTTATAAATCTACTAATTTTTCAACAAATCCTTCGTCCCCACAAAATCTCTACTTCCAAAACCCCATCCCAACAAACCATAAATTAATTAGAACTGAGATAATACATACATTATACATGTGTTATTCCCATTCAAATCTAGGGGTGTCAACGGGTCGGTTCTGGATCGGAACCTAAAGGTTCCAGATCCGGTCCCGTTAATATGAAGCAGTTCCAGATCCTTTTGGTTCCGGTTCCGGAACCTCAATTGGTGGTTCCGGATCCGGTACCGCTAGGATCCGCGGGTATCCGCGGGTACCCGATACACGTTTTAAGTTATTATTTTTTTCACACAAAACCTATTTGTATTTTGTATTTTCGTATTCTATTAATATTCAATTATAAAATTTATTTTATTATAAAATTTGTTAAATAATAGTCATTGGTTTCCTTTTTTTAATTGAAAAAAAGTTAAAAAAATTAAAAAATTGTTATATAATAGTAAATTAAACTATAAAATTATATAATTTATACGGAACCGGGTACCCGCGGGTACTAGTTGGGTGGATCCGAAAAATTTCGGATCCAAAATGGGTAGATCCGAAATAGATCCGAAATTTATCGGATCCACAAAGTGAGGTCCCGGAACCGCAAAAAACGGTTCCGGTACCAGTTCGGTTCCGGGTTTTTGGGTACCAATTGATACCCCTATTCAAAACTTCATTTTTGATATTTTTAAAACTACAAGTACAAGTGTAAGATGAGGCAACTGAGAAGTCGTTGGATTCAGAAGCTCACAGAGATGAAAAGGAAAAAAAAAATGAAACTACCAATCCCGAATCTAACAGGATATATATTAGACCTATTTCTATATGGACAATGCTACACGTATCGAAAATGGGTGACAGCAAGATTGACCAAAATTCTGATGGAGTCTACATAGGCACGATCCAAGGGCTGAGGTTTTGTGGAGATTTTATTCCACCATGTGGATCATTCTCAAGAAAAATCAGCTCATTCTAAAACTTATAACTCCATCAAAAATTATTTGGAAGTCTTCACCGTTGAATCCAAACCATTGAATTTCCATCAACTTTTAATGGGGTTAAAAATTTTAGAATGAGCTGATTTTTCTTGAAGATGATCTGTATGGTGAGAATAACATCTTCACAAAACCTCAGCCTTTGGATCGTGCCTATGTGAATCCCACAAGAATTTTGGTCAACCTCGGTATCAACTATTTTCGGTACCCGTAGCATTTTTTTTCTATATATAGATATTAATAGGTTAGCTGCAGCATTTATGTGGTCCTTGTAAGTTGTAGTGCAAAATTGGACCTCCTTCCATCCTAGAGCACTGTGGCAGATGGATAGGGGGCACTTCTTTGACTGGTCCCTGTCCTTCCAGCCAGCCTGCCTGCCTTGATGAATTCATGAGAAATTCTAGACAGTGTTGCTATCAATCCCAAATATTACAATTAATTTTGTTAACATTTCGAAGTAATAAGGACCACAACTCATGAATAAACTGGATTAAAGCCAAAAAAAAACCCTAGTTTTGAAGTCCTTCTAGATCTGCCCACGTTTTCTTTTCCTTATTTTCGTTTTTGCTTTTGATCAAAGGAAGCTTATATTGACTCTGCCTACCTCAGTTGGTAGGGGCATGGGAAGGTTCTTGATGGCTTCCGATGGAAAAAAAAAAAGGTTCTTGATGGCTTCCCAACTCAAAATCAAACTTCCCTTCCCTGCAGGCAGGAAGATTTGAGTTAAAAAATGCAAATCCTGCAATTGCACCCCCATCATTTGAAAGTACTTTTTTTAACTTCCAGAAATGACTTAGACTTTTATTCTCGAGTCACTGTTAAGCCGTGTTTGGTTCGTAATCTAGAATCACAATCATTTTTCTTAAACAAAAGTACAAAAATATACTCAATAGTCAACACACATGCTTGATTATGTTTTTTTGTTTTTTTTTGTTAATTTAGTTTTCCCCCAGGATAATTGGCCAACCGGACTTACCCCCTCAAAGATCAGATATTGAACTTACCCCCTCAAACTCACGGTTTTTATGATTCTGTCGTTAGAAGGCACACGTGCGTCTAGCACGCTCCATTTTTTGAGGGGGGTAAGTCCGATTAGCCAATTATTCTGGGGGGAGGGGGGGTAAACTAAATTATCCCAAAAAAATGGTGCAGAGTAGAAATTAACCCTGAGAGAGAAACCAAAATAGAGAGATGAATGTTGGTGTTTAGGGATTTGATTAATCAGAATTCTTAATTACTTTTTTATCAGAATTCTTAATTACTTTTGCTCCTTCACCACCACTTCATCTTCTCCATCCTCAAATTCATCATAAATTTTCAGATAATAAGATCTACTGCTCTTCCTTCACTGTATTGGGTTCTTTCCAATGACATCAATGAATTGATTAAATCTAGACAAAAGCTTTAAAATTTAAGAGAACTTCACTATAATTGACCACATAAAAAGATAAAAATATTAACCAATTGTTCTAATTTACAAGGACGAACCTGAAAGACCCTCTCATCAAAGACACCAGGTGAGATTTGAAGAAAATTTGAACTATTTCCATCACTAAAAGCCAAAGTTCGACAAACAATGGTGATTCCTCCCCACCATCACTGGTGATGACGAAACGAGTGGAATTTGTACTGACGAAGTTCATCTTAGACAACCATATGATCGGAAATCTGAACTTGTCACCGAAATTTAGGTAAAGAAGAGCAGCTAATGTCAAAAAACTAAGAAGGGGATAAACCCTTTTCTTCCACAATGGTTCCAAAACACCATCACCCATCTCTCTATTTTGGTTTCTCTCTTAGAGTTAATTTCTACTCTGCACCATTTTTTTGGGATAATTTAGTTTACCCCCCCTCCCCCCAGAATAATTGGCTAATCGAACTTATCCCCCTCAAAAAATGGAGCGTGCGAGACGCACGTGTGCCTTCTAACGGCAGAATCACGGAAACCGTGAGTTTGAGGGGGTAAGTTCAATATCTGATCTTTGAGGGGGGTAAGTCCGATTGGCCAATTATTCTAAGGGGTAAACTAAATTAACCATTTTTTCATATATATATATATAGAGGTAATCAAAGAAAAACAACTCAAATTCTACAAAGAAAAAAGATGTTGTTTTTTATCTTTTCAATGAAATCATATATAATTTTATAATCAACTCCAAAATAATTTTTATATGTAATACCATATGTAAATTAGTTTTTAAAAACTAGTTTTTTTATCACGAACCAAACAAGCCTTAAATTTTCAATTATGTTTTGATGAGAATAAAAGTTCTAGTACGATGTGATTCTTTTGTGATGATGATTTACATAATTAAAGCGAAAAAAAAAATAGTCTTTGAATCATCTCCATACAACCCACCACAGGTGTAAGCAATGTGTAAGAGTAAGTTGGGGTGTAAATATCCAGGCCTTAAAGAAAATAACAGAGTCAATGTTCAAAATAAACACTCGCACGCAAGACCAGAAGAGTAAAGAAATCTTCCCTAATAGTGGAGACTTCAAAGTTCAAACACAACCCAGTAAAGCAGCAAAACCTTGACTGAATATAATGAATCAAAATATTGACACCACCACAGTTCGATCAAACTTTCTACATTTTCAATGAAGATGAACATTTGGTTCCTAGTAGAATTACTAGTAGTATGGAAAGAACCCTTGACCTCTTTCAGAAAACTGGAGAGAGAGAGAGAGAGAGAGAGAGAGAGAGAGAGAGAGGTGTACATAAGGAGGCAGGAAACTACTGCAAACATTTGACATGATCATCATCAAAGCAGGGAAGACCGAAAATTTAAGGAACAAGATAAAATTAGAAATACATCACATATAACCCCTGACATTACTGCCTGATACTTGCACATGATGAATCCACCAATATCGATCGTTTAACGTAGAATCAGTCTCGGAAGACTACAAACTTCCATAGGGGATTCCTGCACACATCTCAAAAATCGTAGTCTATATCGGTGATGTTCTGGGAACTCGAGCGTCTAACCAACTGCTCTTGCTCGTCGTAACGATCAAGGTTCTCACATGGGGCAGGGAAGATGGAACCAATCACACGACCCTGAACGAAGGAACACTGGAAAATATGTTTTTTCTTGTACGTTATCCCCACTGAGAAGTCTCGGAATGTTAGGTTCCTCAAGGGGATCTCTGGGCTGCCATGAAGTCGGACTGGCACACGGACTCCCTGGCCGTGAATCCCAATGAAATTTATGTCTTTGATGATTGGAAAGGCTTTGGGGTCGTACCCCTCATCGGGGTGCTCATTGTAATCAGTCTTGACCACAAATCCCACACGCACATTGTTGAATGTGATATTCCGGTAGGTGATGTTTTGAACATAGCCACCTCTTCCGGCACTGGTCTTGATCCTCATGGCCCGTCTTGAGCTCCATACAAGCACATTTTCCACTGTGACATTTGAGACTCCGCCGGACATCTCACTCCCTATAGATACTCCAGCGCTGTTGCATAGTTCAACAAGTTAGGTTTCAGTTACACAACTAAAATTAGTATTACTAGGTGAAACAAAAGTAAAGTTAAGCCCTAGGTACTGCAGGAGTTCAATTTTGTAAGTCTAATGTGGGTATAGAAGACCAGACCATGTGATTGGTGGGGACTTTCAAATGGTTTACAAGGATGGCTGAGTTGACGGTCCATGGTAGGGCCTTTTTGATCCACATTAGACGTGGGTCTATAAAATCACATTCGTACTGCAGTGTCAACAGTACTATTCCAACTCTTTATCACTGGCAATGGGGGAAAACACAAAACTAGCACCCAGTGTTACCTCCAAAAGTTATACAGGACAAAATGATCAACAAGAGATCATCCATCACTCTTCTAGGATGCATGCATTTAAGAAATACGCAAGAGAAAGTATCTTATGCTTCCTCTCAAATGCAATACACAGACTACGTCCTCACAGTCCACTGTATTTTGAGAGATATAATTTGAAAATATTTATAAATACAATGCATTTAAATATAATAAATAAGTTAAAATTAAATAAATTATACATCAGCTATAGCTGAAAAGGAAACAAATTATTTAGTAAAAATGTCTTGGCATGCGTCTAACATTTGAATGCAACCTGGTTTTTGACATAATGAATTCTTAGAAGACAGAATAACTCTCACCTTACTGTAGAACGAACAACAAGGTTTCGAATGAGAATATTGGTAGACGGCCGACCATAAGCAATTCCATACTGGTCCCAACCACTCTTTATTGCGATTCCATCATCCCCTACACTTATGTAACAGTCCTCTATCACCACGTTCTCACATGAATCTGCATAAAAGAAAACACCATACTTAATTCAGAAGTCCAAAAGAAGAAGAGAGAAAAATACTCAGTGCTTGTGAAATTCTTAAAAGACAGCACCAATATACATTTACAGCAAATATAGATATAACTGCAGTTCATTTTTAATTTGTGCCTCATCGTCTCCCTCAAACCAGATTGGTCACTATTCAATTAATAGGCAAACTTATAGAACAGCACTGAACAAACAATTCTGCGCCACCATGAATCTTATCTTTTATTTTTAGTGTTTATTCTAGTATTTGACTAAGTTTACATAGAATCATAGAGTAAGGAAACAACAGTAGGTACAGTCCATGAACGCATAGTTACCAGGATCTATCCCGTCCGTGTTTGGGGCTCCAAACACAGGAGCCAAGATGGTGACGTTTGCGATGGCTACATTCTTGCAGTCATAGGGATGGATTGTCCAGAAAGGAGAATCACGTAGGGTTATGTTAGAGATTCGGATGTCACTTGACCACATTATCTGCACAAGTGGTCCCCTCGTGTAGTTGAGAAGCTTCTGTTTGTACTTCTTCCACCACGATTGACCTTGACCATTAATGGTACCATTATGACCTGTAGAACAGTGAAGATGAATCAAAACCATTAGATTTGTTCATCGCTTAACCATTTGATATCATCATCCGTGCTTATCACAAAAAAAAAAAAGGGATATGTTAATCAATAACCATAAACACTAGATCTTTGTGCTGAAGACGACTAAACAACTTTGGTGCCCTCCATCCATGCCAGAAACATGGTTCAGTAATGATCTTGAACTTGGACAGCTCAAAAAGGTATATGGTTCATGGTCATTGGTCGATAAAAGTGTCCATTGGGCAGTTAGGATCATCCATTCAGTATGAGTTTTGGATGCATGGTCCTTCCACGACCCAACAATCAACCAGTAGGTGGGGGGAGGGATGTGAATGGTTTGGGATGCAGGAAAAGACAACTTTGTGAGTGTTCATATATGCATAACAGTTGAACACTTATGAATCTGTTATTCAGATCCGGAACACAAGTTAAATTGAAGAACATAATAAAGAGATATTACTACGGCAAGCACAGTAACCAAGATCTTCTCTGTTTCATGTCTGATAATAGAGGCAAAATGAAAATTGATGGAACGACAAGATACCATCACAGAAAGAACTAGAACAGCATTTTCTTTCCATAATTCACAGTTGTGATTTCTTTTGTCACCAGTAGTGATTATAATCATTCCCTGGCAGGCAATTATACTGAACCATAGACTGAAATCTCAATGATTTTTCTCAAACCAATCAAGAATTGATTTGCCACCACATCACAGATCTGACTACTTAACCCAAGTTTAAGAGTCAGAAACCTAGGTCTCAATATCTATATTACAGAAAGCAGGGTGGCTAGCTGAAATTTCTGTCCATATCCCATCTCAAAACTTTTGGAGATGTTTGGCACTGAAGTACTTTGGAAAACTACAGAAAAATGAGTAGTTTAGTTAGCTACATTCCTAATCAAAGCTTTTGGTCACAAAGGAAAATTTATCTGTTGTAGAATTTCAATCAACTAGTAACAGAGAAAGAGTAAAAGAAGTAAATCAAACATTCAAACCTGTAATTTCGACATCCTTGAGATGTTGCCCATGGATCAGACTCCCATATCGAGGTCCAGCATGTTCCCTCCCAGCTCCATAAGATGGCAATGGAGGCATCAGTGGCCAGTACTCTTCGTTCTGGCACATTGCAAGTAAGTAAAATAGTTGCACAATGGAATGCAACTTCACCACTAAGATGTATATCAGTTTTAGGCTTTACATTCTGTTTAAAAATTTTCCACCTATCACTAATCAAGAAGAGGGATACGACACAATATTTCCGAAAATGCATAAATATGCAAACGAATTACATACATAACATAAAAAAGAATATTATAATCATATAAGTGCACTAGAATATTTTACTTTAAAAGACAAGTAGCCAAGGTTTAAGATCTCATTTCGACCAAATGTTTCGATTAGTTAAAAAACCGAGACATTCGGAAACAGTATTTAAACATACCAATACAAAACAAGACAAACTGAAATGGTCATATTTGAAATTTTGAACCATGGTAGTACCACTAGTAGTGCCAAAACGTTGGTTTAAACTTATAATAGTAAATAAACATAGAATTTTCTTTAATTTTGCATTTGATCTATTACAAATAAGAACTTGAAGTACTCTACCCGTACACCAGCCTTATCCTGCCCCAATCCGTTTCATAGCTTAAAGGTGCTAAGACTTTGTCATGCACAGGTATTGAGGTATCCATGCTAGTTTCTAACTAGTGTCTGAGGTAGTCTCGATTTTCAATTCCATGGTTTAATTGTAATTTAATGACCCTTGAGCACACTACACAATAGGTTCAGGAAATCAAATTTGTAGCCTTTAAACAATTTCCTATTTCTACTTAGTAGAATGTGAGTACAAGTTAGTGATAGCTTATTTTGACTTCTGCCAGTCCCTTATTTCCATCCTCCACGAACCCCAGAATGGTGAGAAACTAATGTTGCTTGAGACTGAGATTGCCAATCAAAGACAAGTTCAATCTCAACATCTTTCTATATTTGTATACTAGTCTTCCCATACACCAAAAAATGTCTTGAATCATCATACTATATTGAAACCACTAATAGTCACAGTTATGTGACCTTTAACTTTTTAGAGTGAAATTGTAACTCAAAAAGTAGTGAGGTTACTGCAAAATCCATTGACACATAATTATTGCTAAATCCTTTTTTCTTTATCGAACGTTATTGCTAAATCCTTGCTTCCATAATATTACCAATGCCTCTAAATAGAAAATCCATAATGGAAGCTAAATGAACCAACTTAGATATGTAACAACTGTAACATTTTCATAAACCCAACCCAAATAGACAACTGGCGTAGAACATCCAAGTGTCCATATATTCAAGATTGATGGGTCCAACAAATTTTATTATTTTTCGTGTTTTATTTTGTTCATAATAGAAGTATAATTAGAATTAGAATACTTTTACCATAAATAGTAAATCCCGTTTTTATTATTATGATATATTTATGAAGGTCTAAAAGTGTTTGTTTTCACTTTTTCAGGTAGTATATAGTTTTTGGAATTTGTTATGTGGGAGTTAATGACTTATCTATATAGAAGGAGCTCCAAAAATGAAACCTGATTTAGACAACTATCAATCGGTAAAATTCACGGTTTTCTTTTATCATTTCATGGGAATTCAAGAAAAAACCCATATTGGATTCGAGGTTTCCGATTATAGACAAACCACTGTGTCATTTTTTTTTAATTAAGATGCAAATTTCTAACAAAACAGAGTAAGAAAAAAAAAGAACAAGAACAAAGAAGAAGAAATTGCACCTCAATTCCAAGAATAACAGCACCTTCTGCTAGAAACAGAGTCATGTGGCTGGTAAGATTAAATGGAGCTGTAAGCCAATATCCAGGCGGTACATTAAGCTGCCCACCTCCTTTTGTCCTAAACTTTGCAATCTCTGCAATTGCCATCTCAAATGCATTAGTATTCTCTGTCTTTCCATCACCTTTACCTCCAAAATCCGTCAAATTGAAAGCAAATGGCCTCAAACTCGGCATAGGTCTTTCCAAAGCTGGCTTGAATATCCAAAGTCCATTAACGAGGTTTCTCTGCCATATAAACAGGGAACCAAATCCAATGATCCATAATACTGTAAAAAGTGTTCTATGAGATGATATTAGAGCTGGAATCCACCGCTTGAATTCTTGTCTCTGGTGGAATAATCGCCCAAATGTGGGAATTTCAACCATCATCAGATACAGATAGAACTAACTGTAAGTTGTATGAGAGAGGGAAATTCGAAGATTCTCGATAAGAAGTGAGATTTGGAGAAGAAATTAGGGTTTCGAGCTGGACATACACCGATTGAATTCAGGTCTCTGGTGGTAAAACCCCCGAAATGTGAGAATTTTCAAGTTTCAACCATGATCAAATACATATAGAACTAACAAACTAACTATTAAGTTGTAAGCAAATCGGCAACGAATTTCTTCATAAGAGAATCGAAAAAATGCTTACTGAAACTGGAGATTTTTCGATGAGAGGGAATGAATCTGAGAGGAAATTTGAAGATTGTGGAGGAAAAGAAGAAGAGATGAGATTTGGAGAAGAAATTAGGGTTTGAAAAGCTAGGGTTTCGTCCATAAGAAAGAGTGTGGAGTGAAGTCGTAATCAGGAGAATATTTTTTAGGTTTTTGAGTACATTGGAAGGGAAGACTCTGGTTTTCAACTGAAACAGAAGGTAGTTTGACAAACATCGGGAGAGGGTGAAGAAGAAGACTGTTACTTAAATGCCCTTACTTGTTCTTGAAATTACTACAGTTTTCTTGGTGATACTGTTTGTCTAAACCCGATATTTCCTCCCAATTCGTTTTACTTGTTAGTTAGAGTTGTTACTACAACCTAAATTATTTTTACACTTCTTTTACACCTGCATTTAAGGGCTGCTTAGATACCATTCAAAGACCGACAATTTCTTTGAACTTCATCTTCAACAAAAATCATTTAATTCTAAAATATTTAACCATTGATAGATGATTAAAATATTGCGAGGATGATCTATATGACGAGAAAGATCATTTTTACACGTAAAAAAAAAAGTTAGTTTTTGGATCATTTGATCATCTCTAAGCTGGCGCACAAATGGATGGGTGTAATAGAGTGTAAAAATAAGTTAGGTGAGGAATGTCCAGCTTCTAAAATTGTTTCTAGTCAAAAGATATTGGGCATAAGAACCTTTTCTAAAACAAGCTTCTATATACATCTATTGCACATGTTCTTTATGTTGGAATTTAGGTTTATTCCTTACATTGAGTTTGTACACAAGAAATGAGTAGCATGCCACTTTTTTCTCTATAAATTTAAATTTTCTTTTACAACTTATTTACACTGGTGTGTGGGATCATATAGCGATTATTCAACTGTCGATGATGACTAATAAAATGAAAAGATCATTGTAGCAAAAAAAAAAATCAACCCTTGAATCATCTCTATGTGAGCTAGATACAAATGTAAGTAGAGTGTAAGAATAACATATATAAAAATTAAACATGTAATTTTTTTTAAAAAGTGGGTGGAAATATTCTTTGCCACAAATACAAACAACTTAAATTCAAACTTCATTAAAATAGTACTACAGTAGAACTATTTTATTGGTAAACAATTATCTTTGGTGAAGTCAAAAGTAATCTTTCTACTTCTCTTGATCTGCCTAACCCCTTCCCCCATTGGACTGTTTCTACTAAACAAAAAAAAAGTTTAGATCTCTCCCAAACAAAGAGGTTATTTTGTAATTAATGTGAAGATCAAAGGGTATTTCTGTATGCAATCAAGATTTTATATAGAATTCCATCATTATTGTTTATCCATTTTTTTGTATTTGTTTCTTGAATATGGTTTAAAGTTAAAAATCAACCAAAACCATTTGCCATGTTAGCCAATTTTAAAACATTCTATGGCTAAGGGCTCAGAAATTTAAGTGAGATGTCTCTCTCTCTCTTGACTCTCTTGCTTGCTTGCTTGGCTCTTCAGAGAAAAACAAAGTAGTGAGGCTAATTCAACTCACCCACCGATATTGATTAACAAAGTAAGTGATATGGATGGATGGAACAAGGAAGTTGGTGAACAAAACCAATCTATATATTGTGGTCTGTGATTGTGATGGAGAAGCTAAGATGGAGCCATCTTGATGGAGCCATTTTCTGATGAAAAGGCTACATCTTGATGCATCAGGGGAAAAAAATCAAATGGGTAAGGCCTAAGTGAAACAAATCAGTTCATCTTTGGAATGGAAATGGTCAAAATATGACTTCGAGAGAATTAAATTATTATTTCGTCTGATGTTATGACTTCAATTTCAATCTTTAGGATGGACTGAGCTTAAAAACCTTTAGTCCAAACCCATCCATTCTAATCTTTGGGTCAGTTTGGCCCGACTCTATCAGTCGTTGGGGTCGGGTTCAGCCTAAAACAACGGGCAGAGCTAGGGACTATGGGGTGAACGACCATCCCTAGTCAATTGTGTACAATGTATGTATGTATATGTAATATGTATATATTATAAACACGACTTAGAGGGTGTTTGGCAACCATAAGTCAATGTGCTTATGCTTCTTATAAAAACACTTCTACTTTTAAGAAGTCAAAAATTAAGAGAAGTTTGTATGTTAAAGTACTAACTTATAAGTAAATAAGTTAGTAAGTTTGTTGGAGATCAAGAACTGTTTAAGATGAAAAAAAACAAACTTAATGCATAACTCGAGGTAAAAGTATCTTCTCATAAGTCAAAAGCTAAAAAAAATTTACTTTGGAAGAAAGAAATTTTTCTACTTTATAAGTCATTTTATTTTTGCATTCCATATATGCTTTTCTACTTTTTTGACTTATATAAGTAGAAAGTTACTTATTATTGTGTTGCCAAACATCTTCTTAATTTCATGTGTTAGACATTCTCATTATAATGGTGCAACCCATCATCATCATCATCATCATCATCATCATCATCATCATTGTTGTTGTTGTAATTTTGTGGAGCTAGGTCATTGGATGATATGGTAGTGATGCCACTTATTGAGTTGGGTTACCCTGAATATATCTGGGATATGTGTTTTCCTATTATTGGCTATCAGTTTTTTGCCAAGTAAGCAAATGACGTCCCATCCTTTTTGCATGTATGTTTGGATAAGCCGTTTGTGGGGAATAGAACTTAAAACATTCGTAAGTTCCAGAGATTCAGCAGCTTAGCTGAAGGTCCTCCATCCATGGCTCTCTCTATTGCTTCCACTGCATTATCATCAAGCCTTCCTCCAAGGTTAATTTCTAAATATACCTCTTTATTATTTTTCAACCTTACAAACTTATTATATAAGTACTGTACGTTTTCTGGTTTTTGTGATTCAAATTTCCTGATAATTCAAACAAAATCAACTCAAGAACCCAAAACATTTTTAGAATTTATCCCATAATTAATATTTAAAATTTTGATTTTTTTTTTAAATTATTTTCATAATGAATATAGATGCTCTGTTTTTTTTTCTCTTCTCTAAATATCAGTTAATTCTCTTAATTATATATATTTTTATTTATTTTTCTCAAATTTGTTCTTCTTGTGATATAATTGGTTAACAGAGAAATACCAGCAGGAAAATCTTTTCATAATGGAAGCTTCAAAAAATGTATAGTACCATCAGAAGTAAGATTAATTCGGCCGGTGGGTGCGACTAAAGGGGTGTCAAGTGTTTGTGAACCTCTTCCTCCTGATAGACCCTTGTGGTTTCCCGGTAGTTCTCCTCCTGAATGGCTTGATGGCAGGTACGTAATTATCTTTTTCTCATCCATTTTATCCCTAATTTATTGAAACAATTTTTTAATACTAAGCTTTTCTTTTGTTTGATTTCTAAATGTGGTTTGATTTCTAATACAAAGCTCCTTGAAGTTGAAGCATTGTTTGATCTCCATTTTTGTGCTTCCAAATTTATTTATTTATTTTTGTGTAAAAGATTTTTTTTATTTTTATTTTTTGTATGCATAATTGTACATGAAAAACAATGAGTTCAAAATGAAATTAACAATTTGTTAATTTTGCCATAATTTTGCAGTCTTCCTGGGGATTTCGGCTTCGACCCACTTGGATTAGGTAAGAATTTTAAATAATTTTTTGCACATGGGTGTTTGGACCAGTGGTTGTGCACCCCTCCCATGACTTGGGAGGTCTTATATTAGTAGTAAATATGATAGCCTTTAGGTGGCGGTTATGATAGCCCTTCGGTAGCGGTTACCATTGCAGTGTCTTTGCGCTTCTCACACGTCTTTCATGATGTATCTGTGCCTTCTTATAAATGTATGTATCTTGAGCATTAATCTCCTTCAAAAAAAAAAATTTAATAATTTTCTTCTCTAACTAAATGTACTAATCTATATAATAAAGGAGAACTGTACATAAGTTGGCTGATTAGGACAAAGGGTGGGTGGGTCAAGGTAACCCCCCATCTTAAAAAACTAAATTTCAGGATGGGTCAATATAACCCCCACACCTTAAAAATGTCATCTAATCTCTGAATCAATCCGACGACTGCGACTTATTCAGCCCATTCACTTTTTCAAATTACCTAAATAACCTTATTTTCTTTTTTAATACCTTTATACCATTTAGCAACTTTATTTATTATATAAATGACCAAAATAACTTTATGTTCTTTTATAAAATACTGAATGTGTCCCGTGGCTATAGTTATTTATTTACATCTGATTTATATTTGATGGTGGAGTCGCGTGGAGTGGATCCAATGGCGCGTTTGTGGGTGCACGCGTTGTTAGGATTTAATCAATCGATATAAGATGAATCAAATATGCAAAATAAGAATATTAACGGAGATGACAAATAATTCACACACAACACAAGATTTACGTGGTTCGGCAAAATTGCCTACATCCACGGGCGATGATGATCCTCTTCCACTATAATGAAAGGTATGAAGAATAATTACAAAGATGAGGCCTTCAATGGCAGCCCCAACCACCCCTTAGCCTCACAACACTAGTCAAGAGATTTCACTCTAACTTATGTTTACAAACATTCACTCTCACTTAGCTTATGTTTACAAACACTCACTCTCACTTATCATATGTTTAAGCACCCTCACCATTGCTATTTATAGATGGTAATGGTGGAATACTACAAAACCCACTACTAAGTGGAGTATCCATTCAATTAGTGGTTCTTCCACACCATTAGTGGAGTTCTCACTCCATTGGTGGTGTTTCCACTAATTAATGGAGTTACCACTTCATTAGTGTGGTTTCCACTAATTAGTGGAGTTCTCACTAATGTGAGTCAAACTAACAATTCTCCACCTTTGACTCTATACCGTCGAACGGCTTCTTTGCTGTTCTTTCCTTCATGAACATCATCGCCATCACCACGCGCCTCACGGCGCTTCTACCTGTAGGACATTGATCAAGTCCAAACAATGCTTGTACTTAATCAATGGTACCACTTTTGTTAGCATGTCTGCAGGATTCTCCTTTGTGTGAATCTTCAGTAGAGAAAACCCTCCACCTGCTAGAGTATCTCGCACGAGGTGATAACGAACATTAATATGCTTCGACCGCCCGTGAAAGTCTTCATGCTTCGTTAAGTCGATAGCGCTTTGACTATCACAATGCACCTCTATGCATTCATGCTGAATGCCTAAATCTCCAGTTAAGCCCTTAAGCCAAATGGCTTCCTTTATAGCCTCTGTTACAGCGATCAATTCTGCTTCTGTTGTTGATTGAGCAGCAACTGATTGTAAGGTTGACCTCCAACTTACTGGACCTCGAGCCAATGTAAAAACATATCCCGTAGTAGATCTAGATTGATCCACATCACCTGCATAGTCAGCATCCACGTAGCCACAAACATGTGGTCCAAGACCACCATCACGTTGGTACACCACTCCTACATCAACAGTACCCTGTAGATACCTCAATATGCACTTCACTGCTTGCCAATGTTGCTTCCCTGGATTTGCCATAAATCTACTTACAACACCAACCGCATGTGCAATATCTGGTCGAGTACAAACCATAGCATACATCAAACTACCAACTGCACTCGCATAAGGAACACGAGCCATGTACTCTTCTTCATCCTTGGTGCTTGGAGCCATTTTTGCCGACAGCTTGAAGTGCGCCTCTAAAGGTAGACTTACAGGTTTAGATTCCTGCATTCCAAACCTAGTAAGTACCTTCTCCAAATATTGTCTCTGAGAGAGACACAACCTGCCCTTCTTTCTGTCCCTTTGTATCTCCATGCCAAGAATCTTCTTAGCTGCACCCAAATCTTTCATCTCGAACTCCATACTCAATTGAGACTTTAATTTCTCAATCTCTATCATGCTCCTTGCAGCAATGAGCATATCATCCACATATAAGAGTAAGAAAATCAAGGATCCATCTGGTAGTTTCTTAAAGTACACACAACTATCATATAAGCTATGTGTAAATTTTTGGCCCACCATGAATGTGTCAAACCTCTTATACCATTGTCTAGGCGATTGTTTGAGCCCATACAATGATTTCTTTAGTTTGCACACATACCTTTCCTTCCCTGCAACAACAAAACCTTCGGGCTGTGACATATAAATGTCTTCCTCCAAAGTACCATGTAAGAACGCTGTTTTAACGTCGAGTTGTTCCAACTCTAAGTCATAAAATGCCACAATAGCTAACAAGGCACGGATAGAAGTATGTCTTACCACCGGAGAGTAAACTTCATTGTAATCGACACCTTCCCTTTGTGCATAGCCCTTAGCTACCAATCGCGCCTTAAACCGTACGCCAGTTGTACTTGGAGCTGCTTCTTTTATAGTGAACACCCATTTGCACCCAATTACATTGCTTCCCTTAGGTAGCTGTACTAGCTCCCAAGTTTGATTCTTGTGAAGAGAATTCATCTCCTCACACATCGCTGCTTTCCACTGATCATACTTAACATCTTTTAATGCTTCTTGAAAAGTGGTTGGCTCATCTCCATAAGCCATCAATGCATAAGCCACAAGGTCTTCGTAGCCAAACCTGTCTGGTGCTTTAATGGTTCTTTTCTCCCTTCCGTCCACCAAAGATTGTACTTGTCGTTGTTGCCGAGGTTCTTCAGTACGAAACTCATCCTCTTCTACATCTGATTCTGATGTAGAATCAATTTGTGGAGTAATCTCTACCTGCACAGTCTCGCCACCACTTTCCTCCACCTGAGTCGAAGTCTCTTTGCTAGGGTAAAGCAAAGATGTCTCGTCAAATGTCACGTCTCTGCTGATCACAACCTTGTGGTTTTCTTTGCACCACAATTTGTAACCTTTGACTCCATCTTCATAGCCAATGAATATGGCCTTTTTCGCCCTTGGATCCAGCTTACTTTCCCTGACATGGTAATAAGCAGGACAACCAAAAATTTTAATAGAATCATAATCAGCAGATTTTCCAGACCATACCTCGATAGGTGTTTTTAATTCAATGGCAGTTGATGGTGATCTGTTGATGAGATAGCACGCCATATTTACTGCTTCAGCCCAAAATTCTTTACCCAATCCAGCATTGGATAACATGCACCGCGCTCTCTCCATAAGGGTCCGGTTCATCCGCTCCGCTACCCCGTTTTGTTGAGGTGTCTCTTTTACTGTAAAGTGCCTTACAATGCCTTCACTCTGACAATACTCCTTCAAGGGATCATTCTTGTATTCCCCACCATTATCAGATCTAAGTCTTTTAACTTTCTTGCCAGTCTGGGTCTCTATCATTGTCTTCCACACTTTAAACTTCTCGATGACTTCATCTTTTGTCTTCATGGCGTACAACCATACTCTCCTGGAGAAATCATCAATAAAAGTGACAAAATACCTCATACCTCCCTTGGAAACATCCTTAGAAGGTCCCCACACATCCGAATGGATGTAGTCCAAAGTACTTTTGGTACGATGAACACCCTTGCCAAACTTTACCCTATGTTGCTTTCCGTAAACACAATGCTCACAGAAATTGAGTTTGACATTCTTCAATTTGTTAAGCTTACCTTGCTTGCACAACACATCTAACCCTTTTTCACTCATATGCCCCAGACGCATATGCCACAATTTTGCTTGGTTAGATTCTTCATCATCTTCGGTACTTACTGCAGCTCCACCTACTATTGTGCTACCAGAAAGAAAATAAAGATTTCCTTTCCTTTCTCCTTGGATTACCAACCTGGAATTTGAATCTACAACCTTTAGAATCCCTTCTTCAGCTACAAACTTGTAGCCTTTGGATTCCAAAGCACCGAGTGAGATCAAATTCTTTTTCAGATCAGGAATGTGTCTAACCTCAGATAAAGTTTTCACCTTACCTTCACTGGTCTTGATCTGAATTGTTCCTATCCCAATAGTTTTGCAGGCAAAGTTATTACCTAGCAATACTGAACCTCCATCCGTCTTCCTGTAAGAAGTGAACAAGTCCCTATTGGGACACATATGATAAGAACAACCAGAGTCAAGTATCCATACCTTACGATGATCACCTGTTGTGACTGTCAACACCTCCCCTGCATCTGACTCATCCTCAGCTACTGCTGCTTGTGAACTTGATCCCTCTCCATCCCTAGGCTTAAGCTTAGGACAGTCTTTTTTCATGTGTCCTTTCTTGTGACACCAGTAACATTCAATCTCCTTCTTGGCTTTTCCTTTAAATCCTGGTTTATTACTCCAAGATTTCTTCACTTCTTTTCCCTTCACGAATAACCCTGCAGCCTGATTACTTTCTATTGCATCCAACTTCCTAAACTCATCTGATAAAAGAGCAGAAATTGCTTCTTCTAGCGAGATAGTTTCCTTTGGTGCCAATAGACTTTGTATCAAGGGTTCAAACGTCTCAGGAAGAGAACATAGTAATAGCATAGCTTGATCTTCATCAGGCACAACTTCACCCACATTAGATAAATCAACCATTATTTTATTAAAATTATTTATGTGGTCATTCATAGACGTACCTTCTTTGAACCGAAAACGATATAGTTGTTTCTTCCTAAACAACCTACTAGTGAGAGACTTCGTCATGTACAAATTCTCCAGTTTCTTCCACAGTGATGCCGCTGAGTTTTCATGCATCACGTTGTACGTGACCTCCCGGGCTAAGCATGAACGAATTGCAGCACATGCTTGTAACTCGTATTCTTCCCAATCATCCTCCTTTGTATCCGCTGGTTTATCCTTCAAGGCTTTGTGTAAACCTTGTTGGATCAGTGAATCCTTCACTTGGACTTGCCACAATCCAAAGTCTGTTTTCCCGTTAAACTTCTCTACATCGAACCGAGCGCTCGCAACTTTTGCAAATTTTGATGTCATCTCTCACCACGATCAAATAACCCGATGCTCTGATACCAATTTGTTAGGATTTAATCAATCGATATAAGATGAATCAAATATGCAAAATAAGAATATTAACGGAGATGGCAAATAATTCACACACAACACAAGATTTACGTGGTTCGGCAAAATTGCCTACATCCACGGGCGATGATGATCCTCTTCCACTATAATGAAAGGTATGAAGAATAATTACAAAGATGAGGCCTTCAATAGCAGCCCCAACCACCCCTTAGCCTCACAACACTAGTCAAGGGATTTCACTCTAACTTATGTTTACAAACATTCACTCTCACTTAGCTTATGTTTACAAACACTCACTCTCACTTATCATATTTTCAAGCACCCTCACCATTGCTATTTATAGATGGCAATGGTAGAGTACTACAAAACCCACTACTAAGTGGAGTTTCCATTCAATTAGTGGTTCTTCCACACCATTAGTGGAGTTCTCACTCTATTGGTGGTGTTTCCACTAATTAATGGAGTTACCACTTCATTAGTGTAGTTTCCACTAATTAGTGGAGTTCTCACTAATGTGAGTCAAACTAACACGCGTAGCGCGTTTGGACATTCAACCCACACACACGAAATACGTGTGGGGAGAATGGACAATTAATTTCCACGAACTAAATTACTGGAATATCCTTTTTTCCGAGCAATTGAGCCGTGCCGTCGGCACAACGATATTGCTAGTATAGATATAGATAACAACAGGTGCAGAGCCAGGAATTGAACTCAATAGAGGCCAATATATGAAATGTCTTTAACCCACAATTGATGAAAATTTTTACCTACTTCGTACACAAATCTTTTGAAATTTTTATCCAAACAAAAGGCTAATTCGAAAGGCTAGGGCCATGCGGCCACCCTAGGTCTATACGTGGCTCCGTCACTGGTAACAATACCACACATGACCGTTAGGCCCAACGGCTCAATAGTAGGTTATGTACCCTCCCTTAATATATGTCATGGCGCCTCGTAGATTCAATCCCACGTAAAATAGGAATCTCATATGCTTTAATATAAGAATTTGTTTCTCAAATAGGTATGAATTGTGTGTAGGATCTGATCCAGAGCTCCTCCGATGGTTCGCTCAAGCCGAGCTAATTCATGGTAGATGGGCAATGCTGGCGGTGGCCGGAATTCTTATTCCTGAATGGCTGGAGAGCTTAGGTTTCATTGAGAACTTCTCATGGTATGACGCCGGATCTCGACAATATTTCGCAGACTCCACGACGTTGTTTATCATCCAAATGGCCATGATGGGATGGGTCGAGGGTAGAAGATGGGCTGATCTTATCAACCCTGGGTCGGTCGATATCGAACCCAAGTTACCAAACAAGAAGAACCTGAAACCCGACGTGGGATACCCAGGTGGTCTATGGTTTGATCCAATGATGTGGGGAAGAGGTTCCCCTGAACCAGTTATGGTTTTGAGGACTAAAGAGATCAAGAATGGCCGTCTTGCTATGTTGGCTTTTGTTGGGTTTTTGTTTCAGGCTATTTATACAGGAGAAGGTCCAATTGAGAATTTAATGGCTCACATTGCTGATCCTGGGCACTGCAACATTTTCTCGGTAAGGAATTGAAGACCACCAAATCTTTATAATTTCATTAGCAAAAATTCTATTGTTCGTGAATTCAAAATCCATGGCTCCTCCATGAATTCTGGGGTCCACTTGAAAATCCACCGGAAACGTAGATTTTGAATTCGGCATAAGCTTACTGTTTCATTAATCAATAATATCTTTTGGACCGACCATTTTACAAAAGTGGTGTCAGATGCTTATGTGGCAGGATGGGACCCACCACTTTTCCCCTCCTAAAAATATTTTGAAGGGATTTTCAAATTCAGCATTGCTGTTTGGACCGACGGAATTACAAAACAAATGTCCGACGCTTATGTGGCATGGTGGGTCCCACTGCCACATAAGTTGGAAACCCCCTCAAAACACTTTTGGGAGAGAAAAAGTGGTGGGTCCCATCCCGCCACATAAGTATCTGGCACCAATTTTGTAAATTGGTCGGTCCAAAAAACTTTATTGTTTCAATCGAGCACCACTTTTGTAAAATGATCGGTCCAAACAACATTGTTGTTCATTAATAATCCCTCCGTCAGTACATGTAAGACTCAAGGTACTGTACGTGCCCCAAGTTTGAAACGAAGGCAAACGACTTAAATATTTTTTTTTTAAAAAAATTTTGAGAAAAAAATCTCGGCCTTTATTTTCAATCATCTAATGGTTTCAAAATTACGGATAAATAATGGTCCTAAATTAAAAGACACATCAGCGAGTTAATAACCATCAAAAATTGCATCCAACGATGACAAGATTTTGTCAAAACTCTTCGTCAAAAGCTGGCATCCCTGTTCCAGATTTAAAAAAAAAAAAACAAATTAGACTTTCAAATTACATTTTATATAAATTTTCCCATAAATAGTGCAATTTTTAAAAGAGAACATAAACTATTTACTATTTAAAGTGTATATTATTTGTCATTTTGATAAATTGAGTTTCAGGCCTGCCTCATTACTTCACTCACTTATTTTGTTTCCTGATACATGCAGGCTTTTACATCACACTAAAAGTTGTACGCTTATATCAGTTAGAGAGAAGATGGATTACTTCTGATCAAAAAAAAAAGAGAAGATGGAGTACTGACTATGATTAAATGCCCATTAATACTTGTCGGAATTATGTAATATTTTATGCTTTCAAGAGTAAAATGTATAGTTTTACTATTTTCACGAGGCTTCAATTTAAGCTAGTTCGTTATTGAGTCACCTCTACAAGATAAATGGGTTTAATATTGCACTCACCTTCTTAAATTTTTTATATGTTTCACGTTTATCTATTTTATTCTTGCACTCTATTTGCACTTGCATGCAGATCTGTATAGAGATGATCCAATAGTTGATTTCTTGTAACAATGACTTTCTCCTCATGTTGGTCAACATATCAACATTGAAATTGACATTGAACACCTACCATTTTGTATATCCACAACTCTTACAATCATTTGATAGCATCTATCCTTAGAAATTGCAATAGGTCGGCCCACTATATGGCCCAGTGGGCCAAGACTCCGATTTGCTTTGTCTTGGCTTGGTGAGGAACTTGGGGAGGTCTTGAAAGCTTTGACATGGCTAGTTTTAGATCTAATTAGGGGTTGATTTTTTTTTCATGGTGTTTTCTTGAGGGAGATATTTTGAGAGAGAAAGCTCAAACAAGACCGATCTTATAACCAAAAAGAAATACCTTTTAATTGACCGAAACAAAAAAAAACCAAAAAAGACAAAAAAAAAAGAGAAGGAGAAGAAAGAAAAACAGTTACAAAAGAAACAAAACTTATTGTTGATCAAGTTTTTACTGATAAAAAAATACCAAGTAGAAAAAAATATAGAATTTACTTTTTAATTGATAAAGTGATACGATCCTATATTTTTTTATTTATTTTTTATTTTAGTTATTGTTAGGATAAAGTAAATAGTTAGTTTAGATGAGTAGTCCACGTATAAGTCTAGGGTTGAATAAGTCAATTAGTTTGTACTAGTGGGTAAGTGGTAGTCCTATTTTGTAGGCATTATCTTGTAAGTGGTTAAGGGTCCTATTATTTAGGGTTTATTTTGGTTGTATGTATTAACTCTATTTAAAGAGTTTAACATGAATGAAAATGGTGTGAAGAAAAATATTAAAACAGTAAACACTTTGTGTTTGTTGGAGGTCGTGGGTTCCTTAATTAGCCCTAAAATATTGAGGTCACAGGCTCCTCCATTAGCCTAAATCCTATCCTTCTTCTTCTAATCTTCTATTTTATTTAGTTGTTTTAGATACAATCTTCGGGATTGTATCAAAGTGGTATCAGAGCCAGGTTGATCCCTACCAGTGACCACATCATTTCATTGTCAAAGTTTGCCGTCTCATTGTCTTTGCGTCTGTGTCATTGTGTTATTTTTTTTTCGTGGTTATCCTTAAAGTGAAGTCATCGTGATTAGGTTGTTTTAGGGTTGGGTCATATCAAGAAAAAAAAAAGAGATTTTGTTTTGGGTTTGTTTGAGTATTGTGTTTGTGTACTCATTATCCATTGGTTCATTATTTATATCTCATGGAGCACAAACTATATTATGAAGAAGATCGATCAACATTAATTCGAGAGTGGGTAGTAGAAACTAGCAGCTTGCTCAAAGAATGGAAGCAAGAATTTGATGAATTTCATCGCCAATGGAAAGCTCAAATTGCTTATCACATATCAATGGTTGAGTTTGGAAAACAAGATTATCGGTATTTGTCTAATTTCTTTAATATATTTGAAGAACCGAGGGAGAATACAAGAACACGACTACGAGGTTTACGCCCTTTCAGTATTCATGATTTTTTCTGCATTTTTGAAGAAAATGTGAACACAGAAGTGCCAAGTTTTATTGTTGCATCATCCAGAACATCTCCAACGTGTGTAGATCTATTTTTGGAGGCGTCTCACAAAAGGCATCAGTCCAATTATTTTCCTCCATATATTGGTGAAATTTTGTCATACATGGCTATCAACATCTTGTAATATTGTTGTTGGAGAACACTCAAATTTAGCAAATATCTTGGTAGGTTTCAGGGAAGAGTTTTGGTCAAACGCATGCTTCAAGGATTGTATTTTTTCAACCTTGAGGGCAAGGTTGTTTTTAAGGGGGGAGGGATGATACGATCCTATATTTTTTTATTTATTTTTATTTTTTTATTTTAGTTATTGTTAGGATAAAGTAAATAGTTAGTTTAGATGAGTAGTCCACGTATGTGTCTAGGGTTGAATAAGTCAATTTGTTTGTACTAGTTGGTAAGTGGTAGTCTTATTTTGTAGGCATTATCTTGTAAGTGGTTAAGGGTCCTATTATTTAGGGTTTATTTTGGTTGTACGTATTAACTCTATTTAAAGAGTTTAACATGAATGAAAATGGTGTGAAGAAAAATATTAAAACAGTAAACACTTTGTGTTTGTTGGAGGTCGTGGGCTCCTCAATTAGCCCTAAAATATTGAGGTCACAGGCTCCTCCATTAGCCTGATCCTATCCTTCTTCTTCTAATCTTCTAATTTGTATCTATAACAACTAAATAAAATAGAAGATTAGAAGAAGAAGGATAAGATTCAGGCTAATGGAGGAGCCTGTGACCTCAATATTTTAGGGCTAATTGAGGAGCCCATGACCTCCAACAAACACAAAGTGTTTACTGTTTTAATATTTTTCTTCACACTATTTTCATTCATGTTAAACTCTTTAAATAGAGTTAATACGTACAACCAAAATAAACCTTAAATAATAGGACCCTTGACCACTTACAAGATAATGCCTACAAAATAGGACTACCACTTACCCACTAGTACAAACTAATTGACTAATTCAACCCTAGACTCATACATGGACTACTCATCTAAACTAACTATTTACTTTATCCTAACAATAACTAAAATAAAAAAATAAAAATAAATAAAAAAATATAGGATCGTATCATCCCTCCCCCCTTAAAAACAACCTTGCCCTCAAGGTTGAAAAAATACAATCCTTGAAGCATGCATTTGACCAAAACTCTTCCCTGAATTCTACCAAGATATTTGCTAAATTTGAGTGTTCTCCAACAACAATATTGCAAGATGTTGATAGCCATGTATGACAAAATTTCACCAATATATGGAGGAAAATAATTGGACTGATGCCTTTCGTGAGACGCCTCCAAAAATAGATCTACACACTTTGGAGATGTTCTGGATGATGCAACAATAAAACTTGGCACTTCTGTGTTCTCATTTTCTTCAAAAATGCAGAAAAAATCATGAATGCTGAAAGGGCGTAAACCTCGTAGTCGTGTTCTTGTATTCTCCCTCGGTTCTTCAAATATATTAAAGAAATCAGACAAATACCGACAACCTTGTTTTTCGAACTCAACCATTGATATGTGGTAAGCAATTTGAGCTTTCCATTGGCGATGAAATTCATCAAATTCTGCTTCCATTCTTTGAGCAAGCTGCTAGTTTCTACTGCCCACTCTCGAATTAATGTTGATCGATCTTCTTCATAATATAGTTTGTGCTCCATGAGATATAAATAATGACCCAGTGGACAACGAGTACACAAACACAATACTCAAACAAACAAAGGATTACAAAAATGGTATATATGTGAAGATCCAATGACAATGGTTGGAAACCCAAAACAAAATCTCTTTTTTTTTCTTGATATGACCCAACCCTAAAAAACCTAATCACGATGACTTCACTTTAAGGATAACCACGAAAATATAAAAAATAACACAATGACATAGACGCAAAGACAATGAGACGGTAAACTTTGACAATGAAATGATGTGGTCACTGGTAGGGATCAACCTGACTCTGATACCACTTTGATTCAATCCCGAAGATTGTATCTAAAACAACTAAATAAAATAGAAGATTAGAAGAAGAAGGATAGGATTCAGGCTAATAGAGGAGCCTGTGACCTCAATATTTTAGGGCTAATTGAGGAGCCCACGACCTCTAACAAACACAAAGTGTTTACTGTTTTAATATTTTTCTTCACACCATTTTCATTCATGTTAAACTCTTTAAATAGAGTTAATATGTACAACCAAAATAAACCCTAAATAATAGGACCCTTAACCACTTACAAGATAATGCCTACAAAATAGGACTACCACTTACCCACTAGTACAAACTAATTGACTTATTCAACCCTAGACTCATACGTGGACTACTCATCTAAACTAACTATTTACTTTATCCTAACAATAACTAAAATGAAAAGTGAATAATAAAATAAAAAAAAATATAGGATTGTATCATAAAGAACTTACTCTTGATCAAATTTTTTTTCCTTCTCCTTACTTCTCCTTGTTGTTTTCTAATCCTCTNGGCAGTTTTGAAAAATTCTAAAATTTTAAAATTAGGGTGAATTGATACTAAACTAGGATAGATCCATAACTATCCCTTTGACATCCCCTATCATTCAAAAGGAAGTATGTAACATTTTTGAAAATAACATAGACGTTACCCTAAAAGACAAGAAAAATAATGCAATTAGTAGGGAATGCAATATTCAAAATAATTTTTTTCATGTTTTAAGCAGCAGCATCCGTGCTATTCTTAAAAGAATTTCTTGATTAAATGACAATTTTTTTTTAAAGAAGATAATCATCATTCCTCAAATAATCTTGTTTTACTTTAATTATTCGACAAGAAAATGAGAGAGAAAAACAGATGCAATGCAACTATCATTTTTCAACACGTGTTTGCCAATTGGCTTGGACTCACGTCGACCAGCCAAATTACCAATTCCCACGAGAAATCGAAGATCCAGGATTTGCATTCTTGGAAGCCCAGACAGGTCAATGAATGGGTCGGGTTCGCATTGTATTCATCAAAGAATTCTCGCATTCCATGTCCAAGCATAAGTCAGATTAATATCTGGCACGAATCTGACCTATGTCAGATAATTATATTATCTACCCCCACTGGTTATTTGGAATCTCGTTTTGACGCTCCAGATCTAATAAAAAAACCCAATAACCCGAACCTGCTAGGATCCCTTTATTTCTTCTCTCGGAACATATCCGAATCGTAGAAACTAAAATTACTAAAATATCCCTACACTTTATAAAAATGACCAAATCACCCAATTCTGGGCTCTTTGTTTCTGAAATTTCTATGACCTCTGTTTATGCCGATCATTCTTATTAGATCCATTAATGGTGAAAGTTGTAGAATAATATTAAGGAGATAATAAAAGAGCAGACAGGAAAGCGAATCAAGAGGTTAGTTTCTCTTTCTCTCTCTTCTTTCTCTCTCTAGTTTTTTTCTTTCTCTCAAAACCATGAAAGACTTGAGATTTAATTTTGCTTCTGTTAAGGAATTGAAGATTTTCATTTCGATTTTCAATCTTTTTCATCAAAGATTGAAATATCAGAAAATGCCAGCATTGTTTGATTTAGCTGAGAATTTGTGCATTTGTGTAATTGAATCGAAAATTTCAAGTTTGTTCTGTTCTTGTTTAAAGTTCGATATTGGATGGTTTTGTAGAGAAATCAAAGTAATTGACTGTAAAAATTTGGTTTTTTCATTTGTATTGTAACAATGTCTAGTACTGTAGATTTTCTTTTAGGTTATAAGGTTGCAACTTCAAATACTGAAAAGGGAAATCTAATGATCTTTTAGAAAGTCTTTTGATGCAAAAGATACATCAAGAAAAGAAAAAAAAATATATCTGTTTTTTTTCTTCCAGGTTTCAGGATTTTCTTTATTTATGCTTTATCAAGACTTTAGCATATAACTCTTTCTTTAATTATCCGTTTCATGTCAAATGGTATCTCCTTCATTCTCTCTCTAGAAACAACGAGGAAGACGAAGAGGTGGTGGAATTCCTCCATCGCATTCAGCAGCATCAGCAGTAGTGGATCACCAAAATCATCCTAAGAAATCCCCTTCAAAACTCTCTATCTCTTCGTGTAGTTAGGGTTTATCAAATTAGGTATACATGGTTTATGGGTTCGGGTTAGTTTATTTTGGAATGAATTTTAAGATCTGCATTTACAGTTCATGGCACTATTTTTTTTTCCCCCTCCAACAGGCATGGTTGCAGGAGTCTCTCTCTTACTCTCCACGGATTCAGATTTTGGTTAGAGAGAGGATGATGAGATTGTTTAAGAAAACCTCTGAAAATTTTCTCCATTTTTTCAGTTGTTATTTTTATCAGAAATTTTGTCCACAAAAATCAGGTAGGGATTAGGAGATCAAAATGCAACTTAGGGTTTTTTCTCTCTCTCTCTCTCTCTCTCTCTCTCTCTTTTTTCCCTTTTCTCTGCAACCCACCCTCTAATTTCTCAAAAAAAATCAGAGAGAGATGAGGAGTTCAATATTCAAAAGTATTTTTTTTTTCTCCAAAAATCCATTCTGTCGTTATCTCCCTGTCCAAATTAGGGTTTTTTCCTTCTTTCTTACCATTGAAGATTCAACCAAACAGCAAAATTAGATTTCCTGTGAATTTCGATTTTAATTCTCACGTTGAGCCAAACACCAACATTAGGTTGTTAGTAGTTTCAATACGGGTGAAAATGGATTGACTTCAATTGACGAAAGACCAAATGACAATGGTTCTGAGTACCGCTACCCAAACACACCCTTAATGAATTGATGCTAGGAACTGCCTGTAAATTCTCTTTGTTATTTTGAACATGGTTACATTTGTAGATTTTAGACTAGAATCCTCTTTTGGTTGTCTTTTGTCTTGAACGCCAGTACTATCTTCTTTCTTTCTTTTATTGTTTTTTTGCTTATGTTAGTTTTTTTTCTTTTATATTATGAGTTTGCAGAGTGGAAGAAGGGTTGCAGCCAAGAATGACTGGGGAAGAAAAATGTTGTGTAGTGACTGGGGGAAGGGGTTTTGCAGCTCGCCATTTGGTGGAGATGCTCATCCAATCTCGGCAATGGTTAGTTCGAATTGCTGACTTGGGCCCCACCATCAAGCTTGAACCATATGAGGAAGAAGGAACTCTTGGTGAAGCTCTTCGCTTGGGCAGTGCTCAATATGTGTCTATGGATCTTCGAGACAAGGCCCAAGTGATTAAAGGTCAGACTCAATATCTCTCAAATAATTATGAGTGCTTCTGTTTTATTATTTAGGTTTTGTGGTTTGGTTTTTTGAGTTTATGGTAGGATGCCTGGCACTTACAGTTATAGCCTTGTAATTAGGTTAAGATCCTAGTGATTTTATTGACATCATTTTTGCTGGTTACATGAAATGATAAAGATCTCGGTTTTCTTGGCCAACATGATTTATTACCCCGCAATCTGGAGTAAAGATGTTTTACTTTTTGATTGATGTGGAATTCCTGAATATTTTCAAATCAGAAATGATTTATTTGATGTTTGAGATCATTTGAACATTATATTGACATCTAATATCATTGATTGGTGTAAAATATATATAGCTTCCAACCAATCTAAGAAAGTCTCCTTCTCTACTGATTAAGTTCATGAACATTTCAGTTTAAAATTGGTAACACCCATTCTCTCAAAAATTAGTAACACCCATTACATACCGAAAACAAAATATAGAGCTAGGTGAACATTTTGGATGATGTTGAAGATGCATTTCCCACCATGATTATAAGCCTTATCCCAACCATGCTTGCTCTCTGCAGTTGGCTGAACATTAAGACATTAGATGATTCGGTCATTTTTGCAGTTTTTAGGGATTGTTTTCTAATTTTGTATTTTTTATAGTGTAGCGGTTCTTAATCCTCTCTTTGAAATAGAGTTGATTGATTTAGAAAGAAGAAGAAAATTCTCTCTTTCTGTTTCATGAAATGACATAAAATTATGTGATATATTCGTTGCGCTTTTTGTGTGCGAGTTGATTAAAGCAGACGAGATTATGCTGGTCCTTGCAGTTATAAAACATTAACATTTATTGATTTCAATGCAATTTTCTCCTTTAGTATATAATTTTCTGAGGCATAATTTTCTGTTCTGCAGCATGCCAAGGGGCTGAGGTTGTCTTCCACATGGCTGCTCCAGATTCATCAATCAACAATCACCAGCTCCATTATTCAGTCAATGTAGAAGGTAAAGTGTGGTGCTTTGAAGCATGTCCTAAGAATCAAGTATTTAATGCGTCATAAGCTCTTTGGTTCTTTGGATGATATGTTTGTTTTCTGATTTGCTCCACATGGTTTTGCAGGAACTAAGAACGTAATTGATGCTTGTTTTGAGTGCAAAGTGAAGAGACTCATCCACACTAGCTCGCCTAGTGTGGTCTTTGATGGAGTTCATGGAATATTCAATGGAGATGAATCAATGCCATATCCACCTAAGGTTTTTCACATATAAATTATATCTTGAGAACATACATGTCTAGTTATGTCCTTATAGATATTTTCTCAAGTCGTTCGTGTATAAAGGAGCGAGGCAAACGTGGCCCAATGGTCAAAATGCCCTTTTCTTGATATTTTATAGAGAAGCAATTGAGTCAGGATGAAAGGATTCCGTAATGGATCCTTCCTGCTTGTGTCTTACATGTTTTAGTCATCAGGATGTTTAGACAACCCCCTCTAATTGATGTCACCGTTCTAGGAGATTCTTATGCCAAAAAGAGTTTGATTTGATAAATGCAAAGTGCCACCTATGAATTTGATTGGATGATTAATCATATCTTTCCGATATTCTAAATGAAGGTAAGATAAATTTGGAGTCATGATCCTCTAATTTGGTTAACTTTTGATGTAAGGGGATTTGTTAGGTCAGCTGATCAAATTGTGGCTCCTGTCACCATTCTCTGATTTGGTTAAGATGACTAGTTTTTGTCCTTCTCATAAGATATTCTTTTCTCATTGGACTGCTTTCGTAATGTTTTAAACTACAGCCTCGACTCTCAACCTCCTTTTCTTTACTGAGTTTGGCCTTTTCCTGTTTTTCAGCACAATGATTCTTATTCAGCGACTAAAGCTGAAGGAGAGGCATTGGTGTTAAAGGCAAACGGTAAGAACGGGCTTCTAACGTGTTGCATACGTCCTAGTAGTATTTTTGGTCCTGGTGATAGGCTGTTGGTTCCATCTTTAGTTACTGCTGCAAGGGCTGGAAAGTCTAAGGTAAGGATACATTTTAACTAACAGAGTTTCTATTTGCAAATAATCTGTTGCCCACTACTTAAAAAAGAATGGTATTGCTCTCTCTCTCTTGGGGTAATATTCAGCTTGTGAACCATGAAAACATATTTCTTTGCTCATCCAATTTATAGAATAGATAATGAATGGTTATGGTTGCATAGTTGTATGATCTTTTACCTAGGGGTTGAGGACGGATACATCAAATGGAAAATTGAAGCATTTTGTATTTATAGACTCCATTATCTATATATATGATAGTCACTGTATTAACTTTACCCTAGCTGGATTTACGTCACATAGCTCTAAATTATTTAAGTATTTATTTATTATTATTGTCATTATTTTTTTTTTATCAATGCTTGGTGCCTCTCATAGAATGTAATCTTTACTTATTTTGCTGTTCTTATTTTCATCAGTTCATTATCGGTGATGGCAATAACATGTATGATTTCACATACGTCGAAAACGTTGCTCATGCCCATATATGTGCGGAGAAAGCTCTAGCTTCAGAAGGGGCTCTTGCGGAGAGAGCTGCTGGGCAGGTACTAATTCTTATTCCTTGAAGTTCTATTCTTTTTGGGCAAACTCTCTGCTTAACTCATCTTTGGTGGGCTAGGATTTTGATGTCCAACCTATTTAGAAGTGGAGTAGTATAATATTCTCATTGGATATATTGTGGGAGTGGCCTGTGAGAAGTTAGCGGTAAGGTGAAGTGCATGCAGTGTGTGAGGAGCACCAGATTGGTTCAATCTTAATATCTCACTCATAAAAAAATATCTGAATTTGGGAATATTTGTGTTTTTTTTAAAATAATGTTTCTTAATTAGCATGCATAGAATGGTTGCTCCATCTTACTGAGTTATACCAAATGTATGTCTAGGCATTATATATACCACTCTATTGTTCAATCTCACATGTATTTAGATATTATGTTACACCCAGGTGCAGTGTGGCACCTTGTGATTCGAGCGATAGGGCTTGTAGGCTCCAATGTTTGAAAGGATCAAGTTGTCTTCTTTAGTTTTATGTAATCTATTGAGATACCAAATTAAAAAGAATATAACCAAAAATACATAAACTTTAAGGCAGTTTTAAGCCTGAGGATCCCAAAAAGGATTATGAAATCAGTTTAAACTGGAAATTGTACCGTCTCAATTTCGCCAATGACAAGGACACAGAGTCTTAGAAGTTACAGGAAACGGTGTTCATGTTTACACTTTTATTTTATTTTATGAAACATGTTTACACTTCCAACCCAAGTTAGTCTGTGTGCGTATAAGCTCAGATGCAAAATAGTTGAGGCACAAGGCACAACTAAGGCTTTAGGGTCTGTTAGACGCAATGCAAACTGCATGCCTGGTGAATAAAGATGCATTGCATCAAAGTATAAGAAAAAAAGTTTGATAAATGGTATAAAATTACAAAACCCCTATTTTAATTAATGAAAGATGTATTTTGAACATATTTCAGTTATAGTGTGGATGAATGTGATTAACAATAAAAGTATTTTAACATTTAATTCTATAAGTAGGCACAGACCAGTGCTCAAATAATTAGCAGTCTACAAGTGATTCAAACATGAATAACGATACCAAGGATTATGGAAAATTCTACCTACTTCTGAACCCACTTCTCCCTGATCCTAAACGAATAAAACCCCTAAGCAAGCAAGGATACCAGATTAACATACCATCAAGTCCTGGAAGTTATACCCTTTCACTTTGAACCTAAAGTACAAAATCCCACACAAAATAGATAAAGGAATTAGAAATGGCATTTATTCAAGTTCATGCAACCAAAGCAGAAAGATAAATGTCAGGAAATCAAATATCAAGAGGCATTCATATAATCTCTCTAATTGTTGCTCTCTAAAACAATCATTATCATCATTCAATGACTTATTGCCTTGATACATTCTTTCTCTTCAGACTCCGAGACTAGCCTTGTCCTCTTCAAGGTCCCATAACTGAAACTCCTTTTGCCGTTAAACCAGATTGGGCTTATTGGTTTCTTGATGTAGATTTTAGGGCCTAAAAGATTTAACTATAATAAGAGAGGAAGTGTAGGATATTAACAAGGCATGTCTCGTCTATTGCGCCTTTCCTGACAGGTCTAAGCGAGGAGGTACCATGTGCCTTACGCCTGGGCACAGTGAGGTGCACACCTTGAAAACAGTGCTTAGATGTTCTCTTATTTAATGCAGACTCAATCTTTTTATTGAGCATGCTGAGTCAAATGTCAAATTCACAAATATTAATACTAGTTCATGTTCTTGGGCAGCTTTTATATTGACCCTTAAAACTTGATGCTTGTGCAGGCCTACTTTATCACCAATATGGAACCAATAAAATTTTGGGAGTTTGTCTCACTTATCCTTGATGGTCTTGGCTATGAGAGGTACTATTTGGATTACCTACTGCAGAGTGCAGACCTTGCTTCATTTTTCTTTCTTGATATTACATACGGAAGAGTACATCACTATCTTGTAGTTAATTACTATTACCATAGGATCATCTTGGTGTATAATTCTATTTAGTTTGCAGACCGAGTATCAAGATCCCTGCCCCTGTTATGATGCCGATTGCACATTTGGTAGAGTTGACGTATAAGGTGTTAGCGCCCTATGGGATGCATGTTCCACAACTGACACCATCAAGAATTAGACTTCTCTCATGCAGCAGAACTTTCAGTTGTTCAAAAGCCAAGGATCGGATCTTCTATACACCTATTGTCTCACTTCAGGTTTGTTTCTGCCAGCATTCTTACAGTCCAGTTTGAACTTCCCCTAAAAAAAAAGAAAAAATGCAATAGGTTTTGTCCAAAGAGGGCAAAACAACATTCTGACTATTAGCCTCCATGGATGATGGATTCCACCTTTATTTCACACCATTTGTTTCACATGCTCATTGATCTGGATCTCCAATTTATGGACCACTCTTGGATGGACCTCTCTTCAAGAATCATACAGAAGGGGAATGCTTATCCTGAGTCGGAATCTTTCTTTTTGACGCCAGTAAAAAAAAGTTCACCATTCAGAATAAAATGTCTGATTACAGAAACTTTTTGCTATGAGCCTTACAAGGTAGATCTTGATTGCTTGTCCTTTGATCATACACACATGCACTTGTTGGTGGATAGAGTTGCAGCAAGAGCTTTTAGTAAATGGCATGTATTTTGATAGCAGGTCAGTGCTTATTGCTAGTTTGTTTAATCTCTTTGCACGTACCACTGTAGGAGGGTCTGAAAAGGACAATTGATTCATACTCACACTTGAGAGCTGAGCATCAACCTAAAAGAGAAGGGCCATCAAAATCTTACTTACTTCTTGGAAGTGGAAAGGGTATGAACCCATTACTTCAGGTTTTCATTTCATTTTCTTTTCTTTTTTGTTTGTTTGATTTTTTTTTCTTACTTCCATCTTCGCATTTTTGTATCTGCATGCCCAATTAGTATACTACTTTCCCAATGCATTTTTTTTTTCATCTCATATCATAATTATGCCATAAGGACTCTTAATTTTGTCGGCTACTGATTGGATTGCTATAACCAAGATCAAATTGTTGAGTGATCATAATAAGCCAAT
>MVGT01003342.1:138316-148393 GCA_002174775.1 Macleaya cordata
TATAGTTTTCAGGTGAAATGTTCTTTAGCCAGTTGATAAGATTCATCCAATCTGTGTGTTTAAGGTATTGTCTATCTAATTGGGTTCCAACAGATTGAATGGTCACCAATAGTGTGGTGCCTGAATGTTATGGGATCAATGCTGAAAATTTCCCCAGCATATGATAACATACATGAACTTATAAAAAGGACAAAGAAAAAGGAAGAGGAAAAGAAAGACTGTACATGTCGAGTGATTATTGAAAATTTATTGGAGAGGTTAAAGAGATACTTGAAAAGAGATATGAGAATTTAAGACCAGTGGCAAAGCCAGTGTTAACGTTCCCCACTCATTCTATATTACTTGATGAAGAATTTCACTGTTGTGGTTTTGCAGTTGCTGACACACTTCTCTGGAAGGATAAGAAGCAAACAATCAGCACGTTGTTAGTCTTGATTGCTTTTTATTATTACTTCATTGCGTCTGGGTATACCCTCATTACTGCCGTTTCAAAGCTTCTCATGGTGGCAACACTCTTCTTGTTCATCCATGGCATTCTACCTGCAAAAATGTATTCCTACTTTCACTATATACAGCTTCATTATTGTGAATTTGTGACTTTATATTTGTCTGTAATTCTCATGGAGCACGCCTTCCTATTAATTCGAACTTGCCGATTAATTGCCCGTTCTTTGCTTTATTATAAGGCTCACAAGACATGCCAATTAGATGATTCAAACCAAACTCTGAATCACATTCTTTCTGGGATTCACAAAGAAGTTTTCTTGTTGTTAGCATGAAGGATGTGATTATTGAGTGGTTGCTGTTGTCCTATCTGTGGAAAGAATCCTAGAACTGGACCATCAACTGGATTTTCTGGAATATGATGGCTTCTAGGTGGATCATCGTTTTAAGTCTTGGTGTCAGGAATATGAAAAAGAAGTTGGTCAGGACGATCCAGTATGATTTTTTTTATCATACCTGGATCATGACAGCTTCCGCAGAGACTGAGATAACTTGGGCAAGTCAACTTTTTTTCTTGCTGGAAATTTAAGACCAAGGGCCAACTAGAAAAGTAATTGGATTTCCAGGTCAAAATACCACTAAGAACTGATATTTCTGCCGGTGCAGATTTGGCTATACGATTGAGAAAATCCCTCCATCAAGTTTCCACTTTCCTGAAGAGAGGTGTCATCGGATTGCTCTGCTGGCTGGGTCCATGTGGAACTCTGCTGTCACTGATTTACAATCACTTTGCAAAGGGAAGGACTGGTCACTATTTTTTAAGGTATTTAATATTTGTTTCTATTTCACTTCCTTTATTTTTATATTTTTTTTTTCGTTGAGAAATGTTAAATTCTTATATATAACTAGAACAGTATTTTATAAAACTTGCTGTCCGATATTGTGACATGCTCATATTGCAGATAAATGTAAAGTTCTTTGGAAACAAAATAGGATGCTTTTTCCATCTTCCTCATAAATCAGCTTAAATATGCTGTATAGATCTATAATTTTAGGTTAGTGGTACGCGCTATGGTATATGGAAGTACACTTTCCTCTTATATTTTATAAAACCTTCCTACTTAAATCTAACTAAAAACCTTCTGCTATTGTGTATTAGTATGGAATAATAAGAATTTTGTCAGTTTGGAAGCCACTGTAGAAATTTTAATATCGTGAATTTCAATTACTGTTTCACCCAAATAGTTTGTCTAACATTTTGATGATGATGACGTGATTGCGTTTGAGTTTCTCAAGGGTGCTTGGCCATGCAACTAATATCTGTGATGGACACCAACCCATTCATTCATGTCATTGTCGCAAAGAGATTCTTGTTTCATTATATTCTTGCTGTGATAATAAACAAAGATACGTTTTCACTGTAGGATAACAGATTCCCAAAATTAGATAGTAGACGCAAGTTTCTCCCCTCAATCTTGATATTCACTATTGTGTCGTAGTAAACGTTATGTTAAAAAGTACGACTTTCTAGACCAACATCTGTTTATGATTAAGTTTTACTTGAAATGGGGAAGTGTTCCCACCAGTCAATAGAGAGCTATCCAAACTGCAGCCTGCAGGTTCTACTTTTGGCCATTCAGACATGAAACTTTTATTTATCCAAAATTATTGCAGTAGATCAAGTTTTCTTTTATTATCAGATAGGATCCCTTGTTGGCATCTGTAATTCATTAGGTGGGGTCCGTTTGTTTATTATGGAAGTCGTACCGCCCTCCATGTGCTTTAATCAACTGCTATTTATAGACTCATGGTTTGTAGGAGAAAGGTTGAAGAATTCTTCTAAATGTTGATAACCTGTAAATAATAGGGTTTTTTTTTTCACAAATATAAAAATATATAAGAATAGTTGAGAGCATGTATAATATGGCAGTAACTATAGAACTGATGATGATGGTCGAGGCATACGCTCAACCAATTAATGATGATTATAAAGGTGCCTATGAGTGTGATATTATTGACCCATCTTTGACTTGGGACTGTCATACAATTCATACTTCATAATGTGATTGGTGGGGACTTAACTGGTCAACTCCACCATCTTACTGACCATTTAAGTCCCGCTAATCACATAGTGGGGTCTTCTCGGCTGACATTACACGTGGGTCAACAAAATCAAACTTGCTGCCTTTGGCCTCTTTGATTCTATTAACTGCTCTAATTTGTCTGCTATGTTATACGTTTGAATCAACCAGGTTTTCATCTCTCTATTGTTCCTGAGCTTCCTCGGATCAACACCAATTCAAAGCATATTTTTAATAGGTCAGTGCCAGATCTTTTGTTTTGCTTTATTCCTCTCCTGCTTGTCTGGGCCCTTTTTCTGCCATTCAATGCACATATGTGGATTGGTGAAGATTCAGATTTCGATTTTGTTCACCAACTTTAACATGGGTGAAGAAAACCCAGTACTTTGATTGGTAGTTTTGTTAGCAGCTTTAGTCCATTTTTAGTTTTTCTTGAAGAACACAATTCAGAGCAATTAATCATAAGTGTCGATTTTGTTCACTGACATTAAGAGTGGGTGAACAAAGTTAGAATTGAAGATCCACCAATTGGGTCCCCATCGAGGAATCAAACCCAGTTTGCTATTCCTAACTGCACTCCTATTTGTTGTATTCTTTCGGATCATTCGAATGTTACTGCAGATGGTCCAGTGGAAGTTCACAAAACTTTCTTGATCATCTAAGACGATACTTGGGATATCTCCCTTGAAAGGACTCCCTAAAATGATCACACTTGTTCCACATGTGTTCAAATGAGACTAGAACTCGCTTTTTCGCTTCTGATTGTGATGCAAATATTCCTGATTAAGTTGATTTAGAGTCACGTCTTACTAACATGACTGCGATTTCATTCACTCACTTGCAAGGTGGGTGAGCCAAACTACACAATCCTAACCGTGTGATGTTAAATGGTCAGCCCCACCATCCTTTGACCGTTTAACATCCCATGGCTTGATGATGTGTGGTCTAGCTAACCCACTTGTATTTCAACTCTTATTAATACTCATCCAGCACACTAATTTTAGGTTTCTTCAATGGATAAGAAACTAAAAAAGTTCATAAACTAAATGCAGGAGTTCCCTTTGCTTTCGTAGCATTCTTTGTATATGAGAAAAAGGAGGAAGAAATTGATGGTCTAGTACACAAAGCTTGCTCTTTCGGATGTAAACTAAAATCTGATCTTTCCAAAAGATTCCTGAAATCCAAGTGATCCAATTTGACGCAGCGGTACGAATCTTTTGAGTGTTGCTTTGGTTTCTTGCACTGATTTTGGCATGGAGCATTTTGATCGGTCTCGGAGGAATGAAAATCGAAATTTGAATATTAATTGTTGCCAGTATGGGTAGTAACCTGATCTTGCTCCCTGGTCTTGGCCCGGATTTGTTTGGGCACTTCGAAAGCGCTTCGGTTGATCTGGTTTGTTTACTACCACACCTAATTGGGTTTTGTTCTGTTTTTTTTTTGAAATCTTCATGAGAGCCTTGTTTAGTAGATATATGGTTTCATTCAATTCCTTGATTGTATTAAAATCTCAATTTTATGTGTTTCCAACTGGGTACTGTAATAGAACTTAATTTTGTGATGTTTGAGACCATCAAAACGAAATTTATTGATGGTTTGACAAAATTTGAGGTTGACTGTTTAAAGTTCAAACCCTCAATTAGGTTGTTCTTTTGATCTTGGGATTGACGGTTATAGCACACATCTTTTGCCCCGAGCTATAGCTTGTGGTAGCACGACTCTTACCAATAATAAACACTCTTAGCATCGCCACTACGGCTGCCACCGGCACCAACATAGTATCACCACAACCCCCCATTACCTCCAGCACTGCCATCTCCACGACTAGTATGTGCGAGCTACTTCTTTTGACGGGTGAGGTCAATCGGCAAAATTAAGTAGAAAGTAGAGGGAGGCGGTTTCTTGTTGCTTTCATGCAGATCAGTCCCGGATCAGTCATTTTTACTTGAAGATTGTAAAAAATAATCTGAATACCTTTTATCTTTTTTTCCTGTAATTATATTAAGCTGAGTAACCAAGAGCTTCAAGTGGAAGTGTTGGAGCGACTAATTTAAAAATATTTCTAGAGTCTCTAGACCGAAATTGTAGAAGCGCAGTTTGGGTGTGGGAGCATCACTTCTTTTCAACGGTTTTGGTTACTAAGATATTAACCAATCTATTAATATGGTCACAGATAGTAGACCTTAGTAACAAAAACTGTGGTTTAGGTGTGAAGCTCAAACTTTAGAATTTTGCAATCCCATTTAATGCTATCAAAAGTTGATTGAAAAATAAATTATTTATTATTTTGATAGAAAAATAAATTATTCATTATCATAGTTTTTTTTCGATTAACATTTGATGAGGTTAAAAATGTTAGAACGACCAATTAGGCGTAATCAGATCAACATGCAAACGTGGTGTTATTAAACCGGCTAGCAAAGGGGGCCCATGCGACCAAGTGGCATATTTACAAGTGAGACGTGGAAGCTAAACCGAAATCTTTTTTTACAGTTCTTCTCTTCCACCTCGACAACAAACTTACAAAATCCCCACTCTCTCTCATCAGTCCCAGACTCTCAGAAACTCGGTTAATCAAAAACATCATTGAAAAAAAAAAACAGAAAAATAATGTATCGGACGGTGGTGAAGCGGCTCCTCCTCCACCACAGCCACCGTAATAACTTACACCGACGAGTGGTTCTTCCTCCCATCACCACCATCTCGTCTCGTTTCACTACACATTCTAATCCTTCTCAATCTTTCTCTCACCAAAAAAACCCTACTTCTTCTTCTTCTCAAATTCCACAACCGGAAACCCAATCTTATGCAGCAGAAACCCTAGCTTCTGCAACAGCAACAGCGGAAGCAGCAGCAGCCGCAGCAGAAGAAGTTAATCGCTATGAGAAGCAGAGCTCGAGAGGAGAACGTCAGCATAGAGTCGAATACCAAGATGAACAAGCTCGTGTTCTTCAAGCTGCTCTTCGTCATGTGGTTTGTAGAATCTTTTTCTCTGTTCTTTATATGTTGTCGTTATTGCTGTTTGATTTGGGGGGTGCAATTGGCGGTATTAGAATCTCAATTATCTGGTATTGATTATAGGGGTTACAATATTTGGTTGAGAAATTACAATTTTTTGTATAAAATTAAGAGAGAGAAATAGCTCAGTTTGGTGAAACTATTTATGATTAATCTGTTTCTGTGTTGTTGTTGTTGTTGTTGTTGTTGTTTGATTCGGGTGCATTTGGACGTTTTAGGATCAAAATGATCTGGTTTTGATGATTAGTTTGACATATTTGGTTTAGAAATGGTGTTTTTGTGGTGTGAAACTAAGAGCGAGAAAAGCTCAATTTTGGTTTTGGGGATCTCTATGATCAGGTTTTGATATATTTGGTTGAGATTTTGCAATTTTTTTTTTCCCATGAAATTAAGAGCGAGAAATAACTCAATTTGGCGACAGTTTTTGTGAGTAATTTATTTATGTTGTTCTTGTTATTGTTGTTGTCTTTTTGTTGTTTGATTAGTGTTACATTTGGAAGTTTTGGTATCTCGATGACCTGGTTTTGTTAAATGGTTTGACATATTTGGTTCAGAAATTGCGATTTAGTTTTGTGAAATTTAAGAGTGAAAAATGGCTCAATTTGGTGACAAGTCTTCTAACAAATCAGTTTTAAGGAAAATGGTAATTGTGCTGATTTCGTGTTACCGATTTGTAAATTGGGTTGTTTTTCAGCATAGGTTGAGAAATTGCATTTTTGTTGTGTGAAATTAAGAGCGAAATATAGCTCAGTTTGGTGAAAAATCTTTATGATTAATTTAGGAATATGGTATGGTAATTGTTTTGAATTGTTCTTTTGGTTTTGTTAATTCTGTTGTTTGACTTGTTTTTCGGCATAGGTTGGGAAATTGAAATTTTGTTGTGTGAAATTAGGAGCAAAAATAGCTTAACTTGGTGCATTTTAAAGATTATGGTAAACTATGTTTATTTGGTTTTTTGGATTTGTGAATTGCGTTGTTTTTCAGCTTAGGTTGGGATGGAGCGAAGCTTCCATTATTTCAGGGGCCAAGGAGGTTGGGGTTTCTCCTTCTATTGTTGGATCCTTCCCAAGGAAAGAAGCAGCACTGGTGGAGGTATGAATGTCTTCATTGTCACTGGAATGCACACCTTATGTTTGATTCGTAGATTATTAATAGTCATGGATATATATTTTGAATGAGGGATTTGATTGAATTTCCATGACTGCGATGTTCTAAATCTTTGAAAATTAGTATGCAACAATTTAGATTGTCTTTTTTCTTTTTTAGCCATCTGCCACTTCTTTTGGTGGAATTAACGAGAACGTAGCATAATTCGCCCACTGTTATCATCTAATTTGGCTCATAATCTGCAGTGGTTTAAGTCAAACTTCTTTCTGCTAAGATATTTATTCAAAAGGATTTAATGGTTCGTCTACATTCATTGTAATTCCCTGATTTCCACAATGCTGCAAGCAATCTACAGTTAGAACTCAAACCCAATATGGAGGCCGGTACAATCATGATGGAAGGAATGTTGGGAGGAAGATATAGATCATTCAGTTATACAAATGGGACCAGTGGCAGTAAATATTGATGAGAATCCTGTACTGAAGTTTAACACTTATGTTATAGTATTTGGCTACTAGGCCTTTTCCGCTTAAAATTACTTCACTTTCTAATATATAAGAGTTTTTTTATTGGTTTTGATGCTAGTGCCTAGTTGATTTGTCTGTGGTGTTCTATGGTTCTCAAGTGGCAGCTGAAGCAATCTGTAAATTGACAAATTGCTTTGTACAATGACTTATAGATACAATTTGTTTTAGCTGCTCCAGTTTGAAGTTTATTGTGACGAGTGTTTTTACACAATTTGATACTGAACACTGAGAAGTCATCAATGACTAACTGGCATTATAGCTCCTCTGCCTGCTAACGAGTTAGGATGAAGCTGATTGAAGATATTTTTATTGTTTTTTCGCCTATTTAAGTTTGAAAATGGGTTGTTTCATTTCCTTGTATTCAGTTTTTCATGGATGATTGCCTGCAAAGACTGATCGATAGAATTGAGTCGGGAGAGGACTTGAAAAACTTGATACATAGTGACCGTATTGCGAAGCTCATCCAGATACGTCTAGAAATGCAGGCACCCTACATATCAAAGTGGGCTCAAGCACTTAGCATTCAGGTGTGACACTATAGTACCTATTCCTCTCTGTTGAGAGACTAACCGTTAACACTCGTATATTATCTTTTGTAGTTACTCCTTTTTGCATTTCATTACAGGCCGAACCAATGAATATCCCAACAAGTTTTAAGCAGCGGGCAGTGCTGATCGATGAAATCTGGCATGCTGCTGGTGATCAAGCCTCCGATATTGACTGGTATGTGAAGCGCACTGTCCTAGGAGGGATCTATTCAGCAGCAGAGGTTTACATGCTAAGTGATAACTCTCCAGGTTAGTTACCTAATTATTTTCGAGTAATCAGAACAAATTTGAGAGCTTTTCAGTGCAGAGGAAATATGGTTCAGTGTGCCATTCCCCTGATGTGGGAAATTCCCTCCAAACATGAGACATGGTTCTTTTGTTAGATGGAAACAAGGTTGAAAATATTTTTTTGACAGAAAAAGGAAACATACGATACATTCCGAAATGGTTCTGGTAACTACCAAAACCGAAATGAAACATTCCTAATTCTGAAGTGAACCATGGATAGAAGTAAGGGTTCTGGAGTCAATGTGGAGGTGCAGTGTCGATATGTATAATCCATTTTGACTAGCCGAAATCCATGACAGATATGTAATAACTCATTTTGACTAGCCAAAAAATTCATGACAGATTTCCGTGATACGTGGACGTTCGTGAGGCACCGAGTCAAAGATGCATTTGATCTAGAGAAGACTGTTCAGGAGGTAAATCTATTTCGCACTTGCTGTTTACACGTGATTCATTTACCTGGCAGTTGAGTGTACGACAAGTATCTGGGTTCTTTGTGTTCATGATGCCCCTCAGTGACAAACTGCAATACTTTTTTTTTTTTGCAGGCAAAATATTTGGCAGAAGCTGTTGGTGCTGGAATAGGGAGCACATTGCAAGGGTTCATGAAGGGAATGTCACAGGGACGATAAGCTTTACAACAAAAAATATATAAAAATGCCTGAGAGTCTTGTGTTTTTTCATGTGTTTTAGTACTATATATAAAATGAGACTTTCCCCAATGGACAAATTTTTTTAGGTGGTTTACCAAATAGCATTATCTTCAACTTTAGACGTTTGTTTCCTCTCTCCCTCAGCTGCTGCCGAGGGCGAAAGATTGTTCATGTAGAATGTATTTTGTCTGTCCAATGTAATATGGAATTTGGAATAGGTAATAATTTTTCGACCGTTGCTTTTGGTTTCAAGTTCAAAATAGAGGTATCAATGGTTGGAACCCATAATAGAAAGGGAAAAATGAAAAAAAAAAAAGGGTGGAACCGATACGTGAGTAAGATATGGTTTCGGTTTTGAATTTGGTAAAGTAGCACGGACAATTCACTTGGGTAGTATGTGAACACATTGACACAGTAGATACTTTAAATAAACGTGATTTTTGCTGTGAATATATTTCAAAAATGGATCAAAATATGGTACATGTATGTTTTCAACTTAAATAGAATTTTTTCATCTGTGAAATAAATTATATATCATATACTCTCCTTGTTAGAGGGCCTTGCCCTATGTAAGGGGAGATTCGATCTTATTAGTTCTATGTGGGAGGGTTACTTCTTCTATGCCGGACCACAATCTTTAAAAAAGGAAAGAAATTGAGTAAGGAACTCCCCTAGCATTTTGGTTATCTAGAAAATGTGTTACTTGGATGAATCATTTCTTAGAGACGGAGGAAAATTAAATATGGAATTGAAACTGGGGAAATAGGTTCTGCCTCGACAGCTCAAGATGATTTGAAATAGAAAAAGGCTATATATATAGAAGGTAGACGAAAAAAATAGAAGGCTCAATACAATTTTACAAATCATCTTATTTGTAAAAGGAAATCCCCCTACATATATATCTCATCGACCATAGAGAGAGATGTAGAGAGAGAAAGAGAAATCAAACAATCTGATGAGGTCTCTTCTAACCACAGATGAGAGGGATTTTCTCTTATGGAGAGAAGGTGATCAGGTATATATGTCTATACTAATATTCCCACCTCTATTACATTTTTAGTTACAACATTTTTTTGGGCAATTTTCGGTGACTCGGTGATGCAGGATAGAAACTTTTTTGTTTGTGTGTGTGTGAAAGGAGGTGAGGATAAACACACCGATTAGATCATCCTCACTTGAAAATAACATCGTTCTAAAAATTTTAACCCTATTAGAATATTTTAATTTTTTTTAAAGGAATGTCTATTATTTTTGTAATTTTAAACTAATTTTTTTATTATGTGAAAAGTTTTAGAAGGAGAAGAGATATAATCATGGGAGGATGATGTTTATACGTCATCTTTATGTAGATCCCACAAGAATTGTGTGACGTCCGAATGATTAAGAGCGTATGAATTTCTTTTTCTTTGCT
>MVGT01003342.1:148513-166178 GCA_002174775.1 Macleaya cordata
CAATTGTCTAGGGTTTTACCCCAAAATGTCTTCCCTTAGGAGTCCATTGGAAGTTTTTAGATTTTTTTAAAATAAAAGATAATTTTAACCTATTTCTATCTAAAAAACTATTTTACCCTTTTCTAACTTGAACCCCAACTTGAACATTTGATGTGAACCCACATTTCTAGTGGTTCAAGTGTTCACGTTGGGGGATTCAAGTTAGAAAAAGATAAAATGGTCTTTTTAAATAAAAAATGGGTTAAAATTATCCTTCTAAAAAAAAAAAAATCTAAAAACTTACCACGACCCCAAAAAGGGTCATTTAGGGATAAAACCCTATTGTCTACAATGATATGTTCTTCTCTCCTGCTACAAATGTTACAAAAGATCAAACAATTCAGTTTGACATATTTATTTTTGGTTTTGTATGATACATCAGGTCCCAGTATCAGATCTTGAAGGTAAGATTGTAGGCCTCTACTTCTCACATAATTCTTACAGATCATGCCATCAATTTCTTCCTACTCTCAAAGATATTTACAACAAATTGAAGGAGAGAGCAGAGAGATTCGAAGTCGTATTTCTCTGTATCGACGACGACGAAGATTCATTCAAAAATTATTTGAAGGACATGCCATGGCTCGCTGTACCCTTTGGTGACAAAATCATTAGAGAACTGGCTACGCGCTTTGAGCTGAACGCAATCCCTTCGTTGGTGATCATAGGACCTGATGGAAGAACTCTCAGTTCCGATGGCTCATTTTACATTCATAGTCATGGAATTGATGCATACCCATTTTCACAGGAAAAATTGTCCGAATTAGATGAGATTGAGAAGTCGAGAGCCGAATCACAGACATTAGAGTCACTTCTAGTTTCGGATGAGCTCGATTTTGTTCTAGGAAAAGGTGGTATCAAGGTAAGATTCTGAGTACGTACTATTTAATTTGAATGTTGCCCAATGAGGGGTGTCAATGAGTTGGTTCCGTCAGTTATGAACTACTTGGAATCAAAACTTATAAAATAAGTTGGATTTCAGTTCCAGTTCTAGACGGTTCTGGTACGTAAAATTTTCAAATCGAAACTGGAAAAATCGATTACTGGTCGGTTATGTTTTAATTAATAGATACCTATTGACAACCATTGTGATCTTAGCAGATTAAATGGAGGGTATATATTGACTACAAAAAAAGGGATTAGACCACGGTTTTAAACTGTGGTAGAATCTTAAAAAAACCGTGAGCTAAACCCATTGTTCTTTTTACACCCCTCACGGTATTAGGCTATTAGCAGATTAAATGGAGGGTATATATTAACGACTAGAAAAATGTCTTTGGTCCACGGTTTTTAACTGTGGTTAAAAGCTCAAACAAATAAGAAACTTTAAGCCACAGTAAACTGTGGGCAAAAGCCGTGTTTCTCTTGTAGTTGATTGTTGTTATTAATGAGTTATTTCAGTCAATTATTGTTTGTTTCAAGTAATTCAATTCCAAAAATGGTTATTTTTGTTTTAAATTAAAAAAAAAAATTCCGACGACTTTTCATGTCTGTCACAGGATATGTTAGGCATTCTAAAAATGATGTGGTTTCCTAGGAAAATGTAATGTTCAAGGGACATGACAATGGTTTTAAAAAGAATCTGTTGTTGATTGTTTAAACAATGGTTCTTCAGGGGCTGTTTGTTGAAATTAAACATTTTAGACAACGGTTTTTTGAAAATTGTTGTTTACAACAGTTCTATGACGGAGCCGTTGTTATATTACAATGCCTAATATGTTTTGGGGCACCATTGTAGTTTACAATTAACGGTTTGCACTTTAAAAACATGTAACCCTAGTTTCTTTTTCTTTTTTTTTTTCCTCTCCTTCTCAAGTTGGTAAACATGCCGGCCTCCTCTATTTATATAACATATTTCATTGATCCATGCAGCTTTTTATGCGCTCAAATTTTGGTTATTTCAGGTTCCAGTCTCCGAACTCGTCGGCAAAACTATTCTCTTCTACTTCTCTCGAAAGATATGTCTTCCATGTCAAGCATTAACCCCAAAGCTGGCCGAAGTATACAACGCGATTAAAGCCAAGCACCCTGATGACTTCGAAATAATTTTCGTCTCCTGCGACAATGATGAAAAATCATTTGAGGAATACTATTCTGTCATGCCATGGTTAGTCCTTCCCTACAATGACAAGCGAGAGACATCCTTGAGATACAAATTGAGGAGCCCCTCCGGTCTCCCCCACCTTGAAGTGGTTGGACCGGAGGGCAGGACCATATTAAAAGAAGCAAGGGAGTTAGTGGCTTTCCATGGTTCAAATGCTTATCCATTCGACGAAAATCGAATGAAGGAGATGGAGTTAAGGCTTGAAGAGATGGCGAAGGATTGGCCGGAGAAAGTGAAGCATAAGCTCCATGCAGAGCACGAGCTCGTCCGAGCTCGATTTGGTCTTTACTTTTGCAATGGGTGTGAGGAACTGAACCAAGGATGGATTTATATGTGTGATGAATGTTACTTTGGTCTCCATCCTAAATGTGCTTTAGAGGAGGAGGAGGAGGAGGAGGAGGCAAAAGAGATTGGTATGGAAGAGAATGAAGAGCATGGTGATCAGGGTCAAGGAACCAGCTGTGATGGATGGGTGTGTAAGGGAGAGGCTTGCTATAAAGCTTGAGGTTTTGAACATCTCTCTGTTTTTATTGAAGGAAAAGATAAGACCAAAACTTTTAATTAAATCCCACAATGTCTATTTAAATTTACTGAAATCTACATGTGATTTCTTTGATCCTTAATCTCCATCTTCCTTGAATCTATAGAAATTCGATGTTTTATGTATGTTGGGAGTTTTATGTCAAAAAGCCTCGGTGCTATTAGAGAGAAATTTTTTACCTTGTGAACTTTTATGTTAAATAGTATCTTTTTTGAAGTAGGACTATCTATTTGATCCACAATTCTTAGGAATCTCTACCATGGATCAACCAAATCTTGATTAATTGTCCATCATCATTGCACTTGATCTATATATGCTAGATCATCATCCAACTCTTTTCTGCAGTTAGCATCTCGAGGTGCACCCATATCGAATGTATCAAATGAGTTGGATGATCAATATGGCATAGATCGATCGGATGAGAGACGTTTAATATCTATGGTTTAAGAATTATTGATCTTCAAATGTGTGGTACAAGTATCATCCGACAGAAAAAAGTTCATAATTGAAAAGGATGATATAGTACCGATGCCTTTTGAAATAAAATTCGATTGTCACTAATAACCCCACTTTGTAAGTGATCTATTTTTATTAAGGCAAGTGAAAGGTGGCATCCCTTTCTCTAATAGTACAAATATTACATGGAGTCTTTACCAATCACAACCCTAGACTAGTGCCCTTGTATAAAAAAAAAAACCTAGTGCCCTAGTAGTACATTAAGTCATGGATTGTGGGAAAAGAATTGGCCTCAACAGAATTGTATACTAACCCAATTTTTGTTAATCAAGACTGCCAAGTTGGTGGATATTTTGGGGTTTGGAGTCTAGATTGAGGCATATGGATCAACAAGTTAAGTCCAACTAGTTATGGGCTTTACAGGGGGCCCTCTGATCAGTGATCTCCCAGTTTGACAAATATGGGCTCCACAGACCCCCACTGATCCTTCCAGCTCAATTACAGTACATCTAATTGGTCAACTCAACCCTTCTCTCTCTCTCTTCTCTCTATGGGCTTGTACAGCTGGAACAAATATTAAAAGGCCCACATTAAAAGGCTCTTAGCTAACCTGGCAAACCACAATAACCCCACCAATCTCAAATTCCCATAAAACCTTGATCTAATAAGCCCTAATTACTATAAATTTTTTTTTATTTTTCTTAACACTTCCCAAGACTTAAACCCAAAATGAATCGATTGAAACCAAGCAGCCAACATCCTCAAATGATTCCCTCCCCTACCAACCATGCACCACTCGTGCACACCTCCTAATCTAAATTTAACTCCCTAATCTCATTTTTAATGACCCCTAGGCTAGCTGGCTAGCTTGCAGATTATTTATTAATCTGTACTTTTGTGCAGGTCTTATATACATAAAAATTTGGTATTTTTCAACCAACAACATGATCTGGATCTCCCTTACTCCACCGTACACTAGACTCCCCCAACGTTTAATTAAATTAATAAAATTCGACGTCGTCGATCGAACCCTAAAAGGCCATTGCAGCAAATTTTAATCCTAAATCAGCTTTTACGCCGACTACATTTCGCCTTAAAAATATATATATATATATATATAATTATAAAAGGAAAATAGCTCCTATATTTTATCTTTCATGCAAACACACGTACAAAATGCACATATTAATTCTCACTAATTTTCATAAAAGGGTGGTGATCTTCCTACCTTCTAAAAAAAGTCCACATAATTAATTCCTATTTTCTTAGAATTATCATATAACTTATTAATTTGTGAGACATAAACCAAAAATTTACTAGTTGTTCATATACAATTGATATGAATGTAAATACACGTGCTTCTTACTAAGCTACCTAAGGCGACTGATATTATCATCGACCCAAAGCCTTTATGATCCAATGAGCTACAATGTCGACTTAGGGTGGACGCAAAATTCGCTTAACGTGGCATTAGGATAGGGGGTTTTTTTTTTTCCTTCTTAATTTGTGCCACTTTTTTTTATAAATAAAAATGTATTCTAGCTAATTATTTTGATTTGTGTCATATAATGTAGTTTTGCTGCAATGCACCCTCGATTTTTTTTTTTTTTTGTTTACTAATAAAATTTATTCGTTGCCTCCCGTCGATTATTATTGCCGACAAATTATGATTATTTTTATAATGTATTTAGATATGTGCAAGCGTGCTCGCACGTGAACGTAAGCCTGATTAGGCTGTAGATCAGTTGACTTCATTTAATTTTGTGATTAATTTTTAATCAGTTTTGTATGTGACCGAGGAGGCAATTGTTAACAAGAATATATTTACAATTATTATTATTCAATAATATTCAGTATTTTAAATGTAAGACAGAGCCAACACATCACCCTCTTTTGCTTTGTTAATTATGCTTATTGTTTGTAAATTAATAAACTTAATTAGTTTCATAGAAAAAAAAAACAAAATTTAATCAAATCATGAAAAAAAAATTATTAGACATTTTGCGTGTACGTAGGGAGGGGTGTCTAATAATTTTTTTTTGGAACCAGAACTGATTCTCCTAATTCTTATTTAAATTAATCTTATTTTGGTGTACAATTTTTTTTTTTTCATAATATTAAACTGAAAATCCTCCTTTAATAACCGTTTTATGGAGAGGACAAGCATTTTTTATTTTGTAAGCCTAATCCCTACTTTTTTGCCTTATGTAAGCAAATGAGTTAGTTCCTTCTTTTATTTTAAAATTGTAAAATTTTGGTACCTAAACTACCCTTCCTTTACTATAAACTTAGACTTCTAACTATTTTTGGTTGTGAGGACCGATGATGTGGCAGAGAGAGAAAATAATATGTTTTAAATTTTAAAATGCTATAATTTTTAATCTACAATTTAGATTTTTACCAAATTTATATTTTTAGGAAGTATTTTTCAAGATCTTTAAAATGAGATCAAACAACAATAATAAATTCAAAAAAAAATATTTCTTCGTAATAAGACTATGGAAACACATAACTGCTTGCGATAATGCAAATTATAACTTACACATGCAAGTTATAGTTTGCATAGTCTATTTTCATGCATTCGCTTCGTGAATGGGTTTTTATTTTGAAAATTAACTATATGCAAATCATAGTTTGCATACAATCTGGGTTTTTTTAGCTTCGTAAATGGTTTTTTTTTTTAAAGAGGTTTTGGAAAAAAAGTCCCTGTAAAAAAAGTTATTATATTTTTAATCTTTTTTTATAAATTAGTCCTTAGTTTTAGACATAAAAGTCATAAAAGTAGGGACTAAATTTATAAAAAAGGATTAAAAATACAATGACTTTTTTTTACAGGGACTTTTTTTACGTTTTCCAGGAATTTTTTAAATAACTATATGCAAATTATAGTTTGCATACAATCTAGGTTTTATAATTTTCTGTTTTTATTTTTTTAAATTAAATATACATAAATTAAAATTTGTAGCATGCAAATTATAGTTTGCATATAATTTGGGTTTTTATAATTTCGTAAATGAGTTTTTTTAGTTTTTTCTTTTTTTTAGAATTTGGTATTCTTGTCCGATTTTGTTTTAAAGATCTTGAAAAGTGCTTTCCAACGGTATAAATTTTGTTAAAATCAGATTTATATTTTGAAAGTTATGGTCATTTTTATGTTAAAATTCATTAAATGTATTTTGCTAACGTGCACCGTTGTTATTAAGCAGAGGGTTTTTTCTGTCTTTTTGCATCGCGCTAACGTGCACCGAGGACTGTCCGTGTATTAAAAAAAAGTTTGTCCTCCACGCTATTTTTTTTTTCCATTTTTTTTTCTATTAATGAGTTTTCAACTTTTCTTATAAGAAAATTAATGTGTGAGTCAATAATATCAAATTCAGTGTGCCTGAATTTAAGAAAATCAACATTTGATATTAGTCATTTAATTATGACTCAGACAAATTTAAGCACAAGTTCAAAATGCATATGATTTCGATTAGTTCTAATATTTCGGACGTCAAAATTGCATTTTAATTATCTTTACTAATTTCTACAAAAACAAAAATTATCTTTAATAATTTAATGCTGATTATTCATTACGCTCATTTGAGCTAATATGATAGATATATTGGGAAAGGGAAGTTTTGGATCTACTTCGTATATTATGTAATTTACCTCACTTTTTCTTTACTTATTCGTACACTTTGTTTACACCGAATTATTGGGTTACATGCGTATGACATTATGACCCAGGGATCGATGAATAATCGTGGGGATGATCCCCTCACCATGTACATCATCTTCGCAAGAAAATTACTTCTTTTGAAACTTTTAATCTTTTAAAAAATTGATGACATTTTAACCGTAAAAATAGATGGTTTAAAAAGTTTCAAATTCGCACATGGGTCTTTGGCTCAATGGTTGTGCATCCCTCCTATAAATCTTTGGTAGTGGAAGGTCTTGGGATCAAAACTTCTCGGTCGTGGTATTGCCGTTAAGTTTGTCCCATGTAATCTGATAATAAATATAGGTATGTTATTGGCGGTTTCTCTGTGCCCGTTGATGGGTGCCTTTCCTGCTCGTTGGTGATGATGTTCTTGGCGATTTCTCTGCGCTTCTCACACGCCCACTGCGTGCATCTACGCCATAATATAACTTGAGCAATAGTCCCATTCATAAAAAAAAAAGTTTCAAATTCGAATTTACTTTTCACAATGTCAGAAATTTCAAAACGATGTGATTTTTTGGCGATGATGATTTATATGGCGAAGTGATAATCCCTATACACAACAAAAACTCAGCCTTGTGTTGTATCCACATGGGTCCAAAGGCCATAATGTAAACAAAGTGTAAGAATAAATAAAGAAAAAATGAGGTTAGTATTATACCCATTCCCAAAATATCTTCACTTTCATGTGTGCTTTTTTAATAATTTAAACATTTCTTTCATTTTTTTCTTTAGATTTACATTTTACTATCTTATTTTTACACTCTTCTTACATCTTTTTGTAGACTCACACATAATTTCACTAGACAAGGAAGATTTTATAGTGGAGATCAAACTCAACCCTCATCAGATCATCATTATATTTGTCCCAAAAAAATCAATATAAATGGGGTAGAGGTAGGATTTTTAAATTTCCAAAATCCAACTTGCAGGTGCATGAACCCTCCCTCTATCCTTCAAAATAAAGAACAGAGAATGCATTTAAATAAAAACAAAAAGAAAGATCTACAAACGACCTGGATATTTTTTTGTCTTTTGTTACAGTTAAAACAGTTTTATACGTAAATCCAAACAAACCCCACCACATGCATCTCTTAACCTTTTTTCCACATTTCTTTTCCACCAAAAAAACATGATTAAAGGTGCAAAATGCACATGGTGTGGCCACTGGTCCAGTCACAAGAGAAAGGGACTAGAACCAGAAACAGAGACATCTTGGTTCTATATAAAACTGAGACATCTTGGTTCTATATTTAATCTGTTTCAGTTCAGAATTAGAATTAGAACCAGAATTAGAACTAAATTTTTTTAATAAAATAAAATAATCAAGACTATAAATTATACATAGTGAAGTTACAATAACGACGTACTTATTTAGTGACTTAATATAAGTTCAACATAAAGAATATGTGCACAACAAATCAACGTGGAGTCGATGGGACAATCTGGTCCCACAATCAACACCTCTGATAATCGAGATACGTGTGGAGCCGATAGCTTCAAGCGAAGCCGTTGAGCTAGAGCCATGCAGAAATATATAATATTATATAATATAAAAATAAAAAATGAAAAAAATTGTAGCCATAGTCTCTCTCTCCCTGATTGCACAGCAAAAACAAGCTGTCTAAAACCAGTATCCAAGGACTTTTTAAACACATTTCTCCAAGCTGTCCCCGCCCAAAAATAATCAGAACTGATCTCATGTAAACTCTCACATAAAATTATATTCTGTACAAGCCTCCTCATCCATCTGATCAGGTTACAAAATGATACAGTTCGTTCTATCTGTCTGATCAAAGGGTCCACAGAAAAAATCTTATCAGTCATCAAAATGATCAAATCCAACGGTTGATTATATAAAAAACATAAACTTTTGTAGGGTTTTTATTGCATCAAATCCTACCTGAATGCAGCAGCATCAACTGGATATACTTGATATAGTCCATCAAAAAGTCCAAAACAAAAACTTCTACAAAAATCACTTCTCAAAAATTCAAATTCAGAATTCAGATTAAGACAAAGAACCACAGCTGCCTTTACTTGCAAAATCATAAACTATCCAAAATCAAAAGAACACAAAAACAAAACCACCACCACCACCACCACCACCACCACCACAAAAAAGAGAAATCTCCAAAAGATCTCAATCTCAATCTTTTGTTAGTTAATAGATTCTTACCCTTTTTGCACCACCAGCAAAGCTTTGTTTTCCGGCAATGGAACCACCGGAGAAAGTTGTCGCCGCCGTCCAATTCGAAGCTGCTGAGAAACTAATCTTAAGATGGGATTCAACAGTATCAGAAGAAGCAAGAGAACGTATGATTTTCGATGGGGATCGACAAGAAGCGGATCGATACTTAAATGCTGTCGATGAGATCCAACGTTCAATGGAATCTACAACTGTAGCTGTTGATTCAAGTAAGATTAATGGTGCCATACAAATTGCAATGGCACGGCTTGAAGATGAATTTCGTAATATATTGATTACCCACACCAACCCAATCGAAATCGATTCACTTATCGATCCAAATTCATCGTCGAGTTGTAGAAGTATTGCAAGTATGGGAGAATTCAATGCAGAGGAATATACAGAGGATGTTCAAGAACATGAAGAACAGAGAAGTAGAAATAGTACTAGTTATCGAACGACAAGTAGTATAAGAGAGATTGATCTGATCCCATCTGAACCAATCTATGATCTTCGAAGTATTGCAGAAAGAATGATCACTGCTGGGTATTTACGTGAATGTATTCAAGTTTATGGAAGTGTAAGAAAATCAGCAGTTGATGCAAGTTTTCGCAGATTGGGCGTCGAAAAATTGAGTATTGGTGATGTTCAGAGATTAGAATGGGATGAATTGGAAGCTAAAATCAGAAGTTGGATAAAAGCTGCAAAAATTTGTGTTAGAATTCTGTTTGCAAGTGAGAAAAAACTCTGTGAACAGATCTTTGAAGGTTTGGGTACTAATGCTGATGATGCTTGTTTCATGGAGACTGTAAAAGGTCCTGCTATTCAGCTATTCAATTTTGCTGAAGCCATTAGTATAAGTAGAAGATCACCAGAGAAGCTTTTTAAGATTCTTGATCTCCATGATGCATTATCTGATCTTCTCCCAGATGTTGATGCAGTTTTCCGATCGAAATCATCGGAATCTGTTCGAGTTCAGGCCGCCGAGATTCTATCCCGTCTCGCAGAAGCAGCGAGAGGAATATTGTCGGAGTTTGAGAATGCGGTTCAACGCGAGATATCGAAGATTCCAGTGCCAGGAGGTACAATTCATCCCTTGACAAGATATGTAATGAATTATATCAATTTGATATCTGATTATAAACAGACCCTGATTGAATTGATTGTATCTAAGCCTTCAATGAACTCTCGATTCTCTGGCGAATCCATCGGGGATATAGAATTCCCAGAACTTGAAAACCAATCTCCATTAGCCCTTCATCTGATCTGGATAATTATGATCTTACAATTCAACTTAGATGGAAAATCTAAGCACTACAAAGATGCTTCCTTGGCTCATCTCTTCATCATGAACAATGTACACTACATTGTACAGAAGATCAGAGGATCTAAAGAGCTTCAGGAGATGATAGGAGATGATTTTTTAAGGAATTTAACAAGAAAATTCAGACAAGCTGCAACAAGTTATCAAAGAGCAACATGGGTTGGTGTTTTACACTCTCTGAGAGATGAAGGTCTACATGTAAAAGGAGGTTTCTCATCTGGGGTATCAAAATCAGCTTTAAGAGAGAGATTCAAAACCTTCAATGCTACATTTGAAGAAGTTCATAGAGCTCAATCAACCTGGTTAGTACCTGATCCTCAACTCCGGGAGGAGCTTCGGATTTCTATAGCAGAGAAATTATTACCGGCTTATCGATCTTTTCTAGGCCGATATAGGAGCCATATAGAGAGTGGGAAGCATCCAGAGATGTACATCAAGTACTCGGTTGACGATCTCGAGGCTGCTGTCTTGGATTTCTTTGAAGGTTACCCAGTTTCCCTACACATGAGGAGGAGATCCCATTGAAGGAATTCAGATATTAGGCTGAATGTTACAAGTTAGAATCTAGGTGATATTCTTTAAATTTTTTAGGAGTATTTGGGTGATTTTGGTTCTGGTCAAACTGGGAATCTTTCATTTCTGAGATCTTTAGTTCTTCAAGGATTCAATCAAGTTGAAAATGGGTAATTTTCTATGGATTGAAGGTGATCAAGTAATTGTGAAGATCAGGTTGAGCTCTCCAGAGTAGTCAGGGTTCTTTTTGCCCACATACTTCTGCCCTGTAAGCAAATTGTTTTGATTTGTTACTAAGCTCTAGATCTTGTTCCATTAATTTGTTCATATCAGAATTCTTGTTAATTAGTACTCTTTCAGATATCTATGAGAATTTTTCCTCTCTAAACTAGGCAGATTTGACAATAAAACCTGCAAGCGACATCTTGATGTTTGATGAATTACGATTTCGAATAAAAAGCATCAGTTTATATTGAGTAGCTATGGTTCAGAAATTAGTACAAGTTGAATGAAATATTTAGATCAAAACTTATTTGAAACAGAAACTATAAGTGCATAAATGATATGTCTTGCTCTGTAAACTCTGCTTTAACTAAAGTTCTGCACATCAATGTATCAAACCAGCAATTAATTCTCATTTTGAATAAGGTTTCTATGATCAGTCTCTCTACATGTTTAGAACACATGGGGTTTGCAAAAGAAACTTTTGAATTTTTCTTTCTCTCTCTTTCTCTTCATATTTTCCTGGTCAGATTATCAAAATGGGGTTACTCTGTTAGTTGTTTCAGTTTTTAGAAATGGAGCATTGGAGAATGCATTTAGAAAGCTTAAACTGTTCCAAATTGGTAGAAATTGGTCTGTTTGTTTTTAGCTAATCTCAATTTTTGATATGCAACTAGGACTTGATCCTGAGAGATTTCTAAGTTCCTAGGTCCTGAAAAATACATTAATTCTGTCACCAATCTTGAAGGGATTTATCAGAAACTAGTTTCAAAGTGTTCAAGCAATCCTATTCGTTCTGAAACTATTGTTTTGAATGTTTGTTCTTGGGTTATTTGTGAAACTCTTTAAGACATATATATATATATATATGATGGTTACAATGAAACAGATCATTTTTTTCTGGCAGGCTTGATGAAGAGAAGAAAATAGACGTTTTCGTGAGGGGATTGTTCTTCTTAAAAAGAAATTATCATTTAATCATAATAGAAAATAGACGATCACCAACTCAAACTTCGAACTTACTCCTCTTAAAATCGAAATTTCTTCCCGTTTACTGATTTGGTTATAAATTATCTTCCTGATTTGGGTATAAATTATCTTCCCATTTTTTGGTTTATATGTTAAGATTTTGAATTTTTGATGTCGAACTTGGGTGCTCTTTAATAGGGTTCTGTTGTGTATTCTTATTGCAGAAACAATGTGACATGTCTCCAATAGTCCAATGTAAACTTCTTGTTATGCCATGGATTGAAAAACTGTGGTTAAGCGAAAAATTCGATCAATCTCAAAACAGTCTTTTCTTCCACACTTCTAAAATAAAATAGTAATAAAATCTGGAGAGAAACATCCATCAAATAAGCTTTTTTCGAGCCATCTAAAAGATGCAGACATCACAAATGAATTGAAGATCGTAATTGATGTTTTCTTATAGAGGAAACCATGTAATGGTCAACCATACATTACAAAACGGAAAAAAAAAAAAAAAAAAAAACACTCGTCTGATACTCACCTGTCCCGTGTAAAACTGATAAAGACCATTTAACGAATGAACAAAACCCTTTCTATCATCTTCCCCAAATACAATTTTCCCGTCCCTGATTTTGATTCTTCTCTGCAGCCATAACATATTTGAGTACAGAATGAAGTTGCTGAAGAATCTTCCAAGGTTTCTTAAGAATAGCACCATCCTTCAGGTCATACCTACTCTGTTTTGTCTTCTTCAAGATCCTCGTTCAATGATCCATTGTTGCTCTGCGATGGTCTTGGTTCCAGTGAGCTGGGAACGTCCTTTGTATGGACCTGGGATGGTTTTATGAGTGTCAGAGTATCCTCCTTGTCAAACTCCTCACTTGTTTCCTCGGAGTAGGCATACCTGTCAAATGCAAATATATGAACACCTTTACTGCTGTAAACATGCATTCAGTTACAGGTGTGTCGATGGGTCTGTTCTCGTTCAGTTATTAGACTACCCAGAACCAGAACCTATAAACTAAGTCGATTCCAGTTGCTGTTCTAGTACTCGTGGTACCAACAGGGGTGATAAGTTCTCAGGTATATCAGCTGTGATTCCCCGATATTTATTACTTCAATGGGTAAATGTTAAAAGTTAAAAATAAATAAATAAAGGGTAAAGGAAAAACTCAATGTTCTGTAAGCTGGTTCATGTTCTGGTTCCTTTGGACATCAAAATACCCAGCATTGGAAACAGTTCATTTACCTAGCGGGTTCCAGTACTGAAATCTGTGGAACCAGAGCTGTGAAAATCAGTACCAATGGACACCCCTAGTTGGGTATTACAAAAATAATGACATATGATGTATATAGGGCCTCAAGAGCCACAGTTGTAGAATTCATCTAAAGAGATTCACTATTAATCTTTTTGAAATGCACTGGTTTGGGATAGATTTAACTAGTCCAGTCATTGAAGATCCGACTGCTTTTTGATCCAGGACATCCTGAAGTGTCCTGGCCCAGTGCATGTGTACCACCCGTTTACAACTATCGTGAACATCGCATTCTAAAAACGTCAAGTGGGAACAATCTTGGAACAATAGAAATAGAAGGTATTAACTGAGAAAAGAGCAAATAAAAGGTTAGCTTCTAAGGTTGGGAGAAAGGGCTTTTACCGCGTTGAGTTCTGAGAAGGCGCCCAAAGAGCACATATGACACACAAAACAGAGAATGATAAGACTTGCCAGAAGGCAGGGATGATCCAAGCACTCTGCCATCGCTCGTTGTACACATCATTCGACTTGAAGTAAAGCTGCACAGGGAATATGCAAGTTTATGAGCTAGCCTCCAGTGATAAATATCCAGAAAGAGAACAATTCGAGAAGACAACAAAAAGTAAAAAAGAAAAGCAGACCCAAATAAAATTATGTTTGCTGGTTCAATCCCAATTCCCAGATTTATACCAAAATTTAACTTGCAGGACATGCTGACTTGTTCATTTGGGTAGAATCATGATTAATCTTGTCTCAAGCTACCACATAATAGCAAACCATAGACAGGCCCATGGATATTGATGTGCACCAAATGGATGCTAAATGAGTTGAAATTTTTTTTTATTGACGAATCTCCAATGGAATCTATTTGTACTTCGCTTTACCGATTAAGCTTTTATTAGATTGTCTAGAAGAAATGAAGGAAAGAAGAAGAAACATGCCACTTTAGTATTGCTAGCTAACTGGTGTACTCCACACTAGTAACACATAATAAATGAATATTACCTCATAACAGATCCCAGTAACAGACACGATAACAGCGACAGCCAGTGCATTTGTGAATTTCCTGTAAATTTCCAACTTAGCCATCATCCGTCTTGCCTGTAGGTCAAAGAAATAACATATAAGCAAAACGCAGTCATTTCAGAGACTTAGTTTCATATTCCTAAAAGTGGAAACAAATATAATGCACAAAGCATCATAAACCATGCATCTAACCATCAGCCACGTGAATGAAAAGGGGTTTCAGAGTCTTCCGACCCACCAATTAGTGGACCACACCAATGAAATATCTCATAACCCATAAAGCAAGCCTAGTTATTATATCTGAACTAAATGACCATCCATTTTGATAAATAGTAGTAATCATTTGATCTGCCTGACTTTTCAGTTATAATTAATCCAAGTAGTGTGTGATCAAAGAAGCAGAAAAGTAATAATCTAAATGGCATTCTACCAATAATAATAAAAACTCATTTTTTTTGAATTAAAAATTTTCATTGTTACACGTATCTTTCCTACTAGAAAAGCAAAAAATATTTTATACATATCACATAATATTTCAGGGAAAGGGATCAGCAGGAAGAAGAAAAAATCCTTGTAAAAGAGCGTTGGGTACCTGAAGCTTATTGAGTGTGGTGGAGAGAGACGTAAATATCCAAAGAATGAAGAAAGCATCCAAGATTGCCACTGGAAGAACCAAGAAGAGCCTTGCCTTCCCAGAAAAATCATTAATGGCACCAACATTCTCTACCAGTTCAAGCACTTCAGATGCAAAGAAAAATGTTCCTCCTAGCATAACCACCTTCGATGTAAGACCACCTAATGTAGGCCTCACAACACCGTAGCCCATAGAAACCATTAGAATGATCAAACGTGCAACTGTGCGTTTAACTGTACCAAATGTGACAGCCCATATAGTAATTCCAGTCGGTCGAACTCCTGTTTCATTGAATTCGGCGTACTCGAAATACCACAATGCCATTTCGAACATACCCAACGTGATTACCAGGGTTATGCAATTCTGCAGTTGAAGAACTTCTCTCCAGTGCCTCGCATACTGGGAGAACCAGAAAATTCCAAGTATCACAAAAGCAAGGGACATGAGCCCGTAGAAGTTCATAAGCGGAGCCATTCTTCCAGGAAGATATCCAGTCGGGTTTTTCCATATAGTCTTCCCCTCTATAACTAGCCCATTAAGATGTGGATCACAATGAATGAAATACAGGTTATACATCCCAGTTTCTGTAATCTGTATGGATTCCGATGGCAACGTTGCCACAAGATCATCCCCACTGAAGGAAACACCCAAAACTTGGGGCCAGTTGGGATTCTTGGTGGATGGACGACGGATAACTTCTCCTTGAGTACAGACGCCAAGTTTTGCTAGATCTGGAGTGCAGCAAACAGCTCTTTGGCCCCCATAGGCTGAACCACCAATTGTTTCTCGATCTTCCACCTCGAAAACAATGGCTTGAATCAACCCAGTGCTCAAATTAGCGGTATTCGGCCTTCGAAATGAAATCTTTTCAAAACTGGTTTCAGAAAAATAAGTAGAAGGTCAGGTAATGTGTCTCAACTCTCAATAACAACAGCCACTACAAGAATTTTGAACACATGCATGCTCTTTATTAGCCAAAATGGAGGAAAAGATGAACTTATGAAGCCTTTCTGTAACTTGGGCTAATAGGGCAAGAAGGCAAGAAAGTCAAACGTTGGTTTTGTTTTTAAACAAGCGCAACCTTCAATGTTTTAGCACCCAACATGCACATTTACACCCTATTTACTCTAAGCAGAGTATTTTTACAGTACTTGCTCTCTAGGGATGTGAAAGGTTCTTTAAAACTCTCAAATGGAAAGCAAACTTCTTTCCACTGAACCCAGGTCAGTGGTTTCAATTCACAGATATACACATTAAGCTGGGACCTTGAAAATATGGTCATGACTCATCATTAACATGCCTCTTATCTTCATTTTCAGACATACTATATTTTTATTCCTTTTGTTTCCTCTTATTTACTTAACCCACAACAATATAAATTAGTGGTCTCTGGATTTTAACAAGAAAACACTTTCCTGATGACTCATTTTTGAAGCAATTCTATTTACTTAGATACATCCACAATAATTCTGGCGTATAATTACTAGAAATTTAATATAACAAACAACCAAATCGAAGCAAGTTTTTGAAAGCCAAACAAATTAAAGCAACTGAGAAGTAAATCCCTCCAAATTTACTGCTTCTTAGAGTCAGATCCAGTAATTCTCACCAGATATACTATCAGATCTACGCACATTACAACCCAATTACATTAAACTTCGTCAAAAAATTTGAAAAAAAAAAAAAGCACGAAATTCACCAATGAAAACCCTACTTTCCAATAATCAAGACAACCAAAACAACCCAAAAAAAAACGAAGTAGCTAAAAATTAAACACTGTCTACAGTGAAGTAACAGAATGGGAAAAATCAGAATCAAGGAAATTGCAGATCGAATTTTACCGAATAAAACTCATACTCCCGTTCTGATTCTGAAGAGAAGAGTAAAGTCCTTCACTACCTCCATGAAAGACGAAAGCATTTCCCTTGCTGATGAATTGCTCTCCAGCGTAGTCATGAACTGACGACTCAATGCAGAGGAAACAGAGAAAGAGAAAAGAAATAGCTGAGAAGAACTCGATCGACGCCATTAATGAACCCTAATGGCGTTTCTTCTTTTCAGCTGACCCAAAACCCTAGCAGAGAGAGAAAGTACTGGAACTGGAAGGATCTGCTCTGCTGAGGTCTACTGGCACACAAAAAAAAAAAAAGAAGAGAGGTATTCTTCTTCTTCGGAGTAAGCTTGTGTCTAAAGAAAGACTGAGAGTACACAGTACACTTCTCAGCTCCAGTCAGCCCAACTAAACTAAACTAAACTAATTGATGAGGTTAAATTAGTTAACCTAGGTTTGATTTTGACTAATTGCAAGCATGTAATGCCATTATAGCCGTTGATCTTTAGGGTCAGTTTGGAATGAGCAAATGAATGAGTATACGCACCCATTGTTTTGTAGTTTTTATCGCAAAAATGATAAACATGCATTTGACATGAATATATTTACACGTGACAATGATAGTGATGGTCGTGAGGTGGTGGTGACGGCAATGAAGGCGATGGCACTGGTGGTAGGTTGTCGTGAGGCGGTGTCAGTAATAGTAGAAGTTTTTAATTAATTTTGATAGGGTTAGAAATTTTTTAGAATAGACTAATTTTTTTTAGGAAGATACATGGTGAAAAGAACATCATCACCAAATTTTAGCCTTTTGATACAATTTAAGTGGTCCTTACACAATTCGATTTGGAATCGATCC
>MVGT01003342.1:167377-194282 GCA_002174775.1 Macleaya cordata
TGGGGTGGGAGGGTGAAGGGTGCATGGCAGTGGGGCAGAGAGCAAGAGAGAGGGAGAGAGAGATCGATGGGAGTGAACTTTTTCCTGATCTGAAATTTTATCAGATCTGGAAGAGATCAGGGAGAGAGGGGGGATAGAGAGGCTAGAGAGAGTAGGGAGCGAGAGGGAGAGAGATGGCTCGGTGGGGGCAAGGAATCAGAAGGAGAATTTTTTTTCTCTTCTGAATTGTTGGGGACGACGATAGACGACGATGGACGACGGTGGAGGCGGTGGTGACCGGAGAAAATAGTTTTCAAAAGGGTTTTTTGTGAATCCCGTGAAAGTTCATAAAAAATGAAAAAAAAAAACCATATCATCAGATGTGTTGCACAAAGTTGAGGCAACACATCACCACCCACGTCACGTGCAGTCACCCTTGCAGTAACCCAGGCAGTCACCCTAGCATTACTGTTTGTTAACTGCGTATCCAAACACCTGGTGTGTAATTAACACCCCCACTTTTCTCTACTAAACACTACACTTCCTCTTACGCATTGTCCAACATGGACATGATATGAGAGGCTAATGTTAATCTACACGATGAGATCATCATCATCCTCACAAAAAAAAGAGAAAAAAAAAAAATAACTCTTATATCATCTCCGGGCCCCCACAAGTAGATGTAGGCATAATTTATGTAAAAAAAACGCGTAGAAACAAAACATATAAAAATAACCAATATTAGAATAAAATAAGGTAAATAGAACATATAAAAATGTTTAACGAGCCTACCTGGCTATCATTACCCTTTTATCCAGAACCAAATCGGAACCAATTTTCCCATTCCAATTCAACATATTTCATACAGTACCAAAACAGCTACTAGCAACAAGCCAACCAGGCCCAGAACCATGTGTGATAAAAAAAAAAAATTAGAAGAATAACCGCCTTACAAACATTCATTTTTCCTTTTTCAACTTCACATAATTTTTAACAATTTTTATTTTTTTTTGCATGCAAGTGTTAAATATGAGAGAATATAAACTGAAATATCTGACAACTTACAGGGACTGGAACAAATTATTCGAATTCTGATTCTACCTGTTTTGAGTACCAAAACCAGAAGTAGAGGTTCTGCAAAACAGAACCGAACCATAAATACCCCTACTTCTTAAGAATCTTGAGACCAAATCACAAAGTTGGGTCAGTGCAGCAAAAGGCAAATGTCTCAAAGTTTAAACAAACCCCCATCAGACAGAAGATTAACAACAAATGTCACCAAGTATTGCAAGTTTATAGATAATTCAATGTTGTTACAGAGGAATGGAATACTGTCTCAAATGTCATTTCAAAAGAGATTCCAGAAGCAATAACCAATCTCTACAACTTAGAGAGAGTGAGAAGCCAACATATACTGCACAATAGGATTTCAGTCATTCCTTACTATATTGTCTTAACATGCCGCTTCAAGATAAGGAAAAACGAACACCATCTTTACTTCTGCTTCCAAAGCGTTGGATCCAGAATGAACTCCAAACCCCATTCCTCAATCCTAATAAATCAAATACGGGCGAACTGATTTTGATAATTTTAATCAAGGGAGATTATTCCAAAGATTCAAATTTAGAGCCGAAGAAGAAAGAGGGTTCTCTCTCCCATTTTTTCCCTATCCCATCTCTCCAGGCACCAAAAACCGCGATAATATTTGCGGGCATCATGGCATTAATTAACTCACCAAATAAAAAATGGCAGACGGACAGATGTTGACGAAAATCACTCAATCCATATCAAGAAACTCCATTCGTTTTCTCATGGAGCCTTTCAGATCTGTAGCATCTCTTTCTGCTTTTTGTGCCTGCATAGATCAGGGTGATGAATAAATTACTCCAAGTATAAAAGTTACTAGCTGATTATGTATTGACCTCAATTATTAAGGCGCTCAGTGAAAACAGAAAAGGAAAGTTTGAAGATAAGTTTAACACTTAATAATGTTCCTTCAAGTTGGTTTGAGAATTCCAAGTGACTGCTTCACTAACGGCAACATAGCATAGGAAGTTGAGGTTCTCTTTTATTTTCCTCAGCATGGAATGGAATGTTTCTAAAAAGCAATACACATTGCATTTTCCTGAAGGTGCTTTGAAAGAGACAACTTTTATCACAGCTAAGCTTTCATATAAAGGATCTGTTGGTTAAGGTTGAAGAATCTAACAAAATGACGGTAGGTAGAAGATGGCCTTTCTTGTTTGCAGTCCAATTGATCTCCCACCCTAACTCAATCGTCAATAGAATATCCAGAAATGGTAATGGGTTTTATTTGAATGTGATCTCTGGGGTGTGTGTGGGTGGGAGAGGGAGAGGGGGTCCTAACCATTATTCATCCTGGAAACACTGCTCATCACCATCTTTTACAGAATTACATCGTTGAAATGCATTCTTTGGACTTTTGTCAGCATTGTTTGTCTTCCAAAACACAGAAAAAAATGCGGGAAAACACTTTCACATTCAAATTCAAACTTTTTGGACTAAAAAATTAGTTCAATCTTTATCAATCTTTTCATTGTTTTATTGAAGTATAGACCAAAGATACAATCAAATGAAATAAGGGAAGCAAACTTCACATGCACTTGCAACAGAAAAAGGTGAAAGCAGACACGTATTGTCAATTGAAAACCATCATCCATTTGCCAAAATGCATGCTTTCCACCAAGCTAAGCGATAGATAAATGCAAGCATAAAAAACAAAAGATTAATTAAGATTTTTTTTCTTTAGCACTACAAAGATAGAGATCATTGGTACAAGAAGTACAGATTCAGGAGATAGTATTTATTACCCTTTTTATCTCTGCAGCTGAAACACGAGTCATATGCGGGGGAAGCTCCTCTTTCTCTAGGTCCTTTCCAGTCAGAAAAAAATTAGAAAAATAAGCGGGTTATAGATTCAGCAACAATCTTAAATGAACTTGAGGCAACAGATAAATACCAGTTCACCAATTAAGACAACATTCTCCCCTCGGATAACGTATAAGCCCAAGGGGATGTCACAATAAAGATCTCCCACAATCACTCGCTCGCATGCACCTTCGAGAACAGCATTTGCTGCAAGGAGTAAAAAGATCCCATTAAGCAAATCAAAGTTAATTAAAAGGAGAGAAGTTCTAGAACTCAATGCCTAAAATAAGTTGCACTGAAAGTCTGTAACAACACAAAAAGACAAGAAAAATAAAAGAATAAGAAAACCTTGAAATACATTAATTAATTAAAATATATTTTTATTTCTTGTCTCTTATGGTGCTGCAACTATACAACAATACCTTTAAGGTGATGGTTGCTTAAAGAACACTATATGATACCTACGGAAATAATTTCAGAAGAGAATCTCACCAAATTGATCAAAAGAACGAAGTATGCCCAAGAGTTTTCGACCATCCCGGAGCAAGACGAGAAGTTTCTCTGCAAAGTAAATAAATGCATGCAAAACTTGGTAAAATCAACTGACACACCTTATACAGTTACGGAAGCTGGATAAAATAGAATAGAAGTTAAGCTGTTGGAAACAATGTGGTCAATAATCTTGCCTATGCATACAGGCTCTATCCATTTTTTTTTCTTTCTCATAATCTCTCACATCTTAAAAAAAAAATGTCTTCCATTTTGGCACATGGATTCTTTTTCTTTTTCATTATTCTGATCTAAATAGAGACCAAAGCGATCCTGATGTAATGGAAGTGCAGCATGCAAAATTAACATTAATTACTTAATACACAACCAACAGTTATCCAGTGCAGGCATGCAAATTGTCTTCATATAACAAAATCTGGGGAGGAAGTCATCTGCTTGCGACAACTGGCATTAATCAGTGAATTAAAACTGATTCATCATTAAATTACCTTATTGTGTAACAGAATATGATGTGAGCCTTTTTTTGTTGGAAAACACTGTAAAATTTCACAAAATTAAAGAGAAGCAGAAAATTTTACACAGTAAAAAATTTGAGATGGATACCATGAGGAAAGTTGTCAATAATAATGAACTAAGATTAACCAACTTAACCCACCTATATTATCATAGAAGGGAAGCAACCTTCCTACTATTCTGTGAGGCTGGAAAAATTTCTACCCCTAAAATACTATATAAATTCCTAATATACCATTTAAGATGCTTTGGACAAAGTAATAATTATATGAGACCATTTAGTCTTTTCATGTAACCACTTTTAAATATAATGTACACAACCTACCACCCGAGGCGGAGCCAGGAATGTTTTCCCGCACGAGGCAATCGAAGTGAAGAATAATAAAAAGGTATAAAAATTAAGTTGACTTAGAGAGGAAACTAGCCACAAAGGTAATTTATGTTCGACAATGGTTTAGGCACTTAAAAGACTAAAAGCTACTTTATACAAGTTAAGTTTTTTTGGAATGTACTATAATTCTACAAATGAGTTTCAAATTTTTGGGGTGGTGCACATGCTCTTCCCATGCCTACCATGTGCAGAATGCACATGCTTCCGGCTTGTTATCAAAAAGGGACGGGAGAAGAGTGAAGATGCAGCATTTTTAGTAAGTGTGCGGATCAGCATTATCAGTGCATTCATTATTATATGGGGAGTTCAAATAATTGTTTATAACTCATGACTGGAGATCCTTGCACTTGTGAAAATAAGGAATGTTGACAAGATTTGATACATAGAACAAACAATTTTTGTACGGAAGTTGTGGAGCATTTAAAGACATCTTTGGTAACAGAGTTTAAGACTTGGGATCAGACTCTTAAATTCTTTTTATTGATTAGTTCAATTTAAACACTAAATAGTTGTACATGAATATAAATATCCAGGCAATAAACCGAGTTCGAAGTTGGAACCCTAGCACCATACAAATACCAATATCTGCAATTCAATATATGTAGACTACACAGCATAAGCAACTCATATTACCCATGTTAAACAGAATATTCTCAATGACGCAATACACAGCTATATGAAACCAAAACAACCAAAAGCCTGAATCTTTAGTAGAATCTCAAACAATAAAATGGATATGGGTATACAAATAAACAAATTTCCAAGCGAGAGATGTTAGAAAAACATGTACATGATTCACACAAAATAATATATAAGCGAGAGCTTACTGTCAAGATAACTTGCAAGAGAGGTGGAAAGGAAGATGTCTTCCGGGCCTGCCCACGACATTGATTCTGATGCTCTGTACTACTAGATTTTTCGGTCGTTCAAAATTCACCGAAAAATTATCCAAAACCGTAACAAATGGCATTGGCAGCTCAATTTCTCTCTACTTCCCTCACTACTCCCTTCCAATCAATTTTCTTCAATCCAAAAACAAAAAAATGCAACCAAAACAAACCAAAACTCCTACTCGCTGATCACAAAAATAAGATTACCAAGCTTCAGATCCAAAAACCCTAATTGCTCGAAAACCAAAACCCTAGAAGAAAGTCTTTTCAGGATTGGAGTTCGAACTCTCAAAACAATCAGATCCAACCAAACAGAAGGAATTCCAAGTAGAAATGAAATAAGAAAAGATTACTTGAAAAAATGGAAAAGAATAAGATTCATTGAGATAGTGAGAGTACAGAGATATACAAAAGCACTTCGGGGGAAGGAAAAAAAAAAGACAAAATTAGGGTTAGGGTTTAGACTTTTTGATGAATTTCCTTTTCGAAAAGATAACTCTTTTTTTCTCTTCCTCTAATCGACTCAGAGAGAGAAAGTAAAAACTGTTTTGACTCCACAACATACAATGAATCCAGTTTATAAGAGTCTCTTATTAAATGAATTACCGAAATAGCCTTATTATCTTTCTGTACTCGTCATATATTTAAGACTGTTGTTATTAGATGACGTCATTTTTTATCATTCGTGGACTTTAATCAGGGGTAACCCACTTTTTTAAAAAGGCCTCAGGGGTTACCTTAAATTTGTTTGGGGATAACCCAACCCTAACAAACATTAAAAGTTGCTTTTAAAAAAAACATTTTAAACCTAAACAAACCCACGATTTTCCCTCCCTTTATCTGTCTATCCGAACATTGAATCCCCTTCGGGGTTGGGTCCTCAAATCCCATCACATCATTCAGAGGTAATATTACAATCTTTCTTCGTTATTTGCTGAACTTTAAGAAAAAAATTGAGATCGAAATCTAAGATTCAAGAACAGATCTTAGGCACACAAAGTCGAGTATTAATATTAGCTCTCAAATGCAAGAGTCTGAGTAGTGTTGGGTCTCAGACACCCGAGGTCGAGCCCCAATTTCCACTCAATTTGTTATTTTCAATTGACCTCATAAGTTCGAGCCCCACTCGCTTCGTGAGTTTAAGACCGAGTTCTAACTAAAAACAAACGAAGGGCATCGCTGATACAATTGTTTTGCCAAACTTAAGATGACAAAAAAATAACCAACCTAGGTCACAATCGAGAAAAATCGTAAGTGGCAAATAACAACAGTCATAGTTAATGAGGCTTGTAAAGGCTCCTTTTATTTTCAATCCAAACTTCCCTTGCAACAAAATACTAATCTCGCTTATAATTTTTTCTTATTCTAACACTCCCTTAATGGAGTTCATATGGAGATGATCTAAGGATTGGTATGTCTAGTGATGATCTCCTTATACTGTTCTCCAAAATCAAAACCTTACATTGCCTTTATATGGCTAATATAGGCCAATATTATTAAAGTGTAACATAAGTGTTGTATTAATAGAGAAAAGTAAAGTGGGGTCGGGGAACTAGAAATTTACACACAATTTTTCTTACAGTCCCTTTTTATAATATGTTAGATGGGACCACCTTGTGATGATCCAAGGGCTGGTTTTAAATTTGTGAGATCATCTACTTGTATTGTAAATCATCCTCACTGATACAGGAATATCGATAATAGTTCCTATAAAAAAGACCTTTTAAATAAGAAAAAGACTTTCTAAATACCTAGGAATTCTATTAGAAATTAATAAACATCCTAACTTCAAAAAGACTTGCTAATTAATTAGGAATCCTATTCACTTTAAAAACCCTGAATTTTAACATGAAAATACGAGGCTCTGTTTCACCTGAATTTTAACATCCTTACTTTTAAATTTTCACGTTAAAATTTAGGTGAAACAGAGCCTCATCTTTTGAATTTTAACATCCCTGTAAGAGTGTATTGTAATAGTACTCTCGGTGATCAAGTATAAATAATATTATCTCACAAAAAAGCCCTAAACGGTCTAGTTTAAGAAGAAGCTAACATTTCAAACCCTAAAAAAATCTTAACTTGAAATCGAAGGAAAAAATTAAGAGGGTTGAATGTGTTGTAAAATTTTCCAAAATAGCTTTGGGTGGGTTTGTAGCTTTAATTCTTCTTTGGTTTAGTCCCACATTGCTTGGGAGACTTGGAATGTTGAGGTTTATAAGTGACTACACTTATTAGAGTTTATCTTTTAAGTGTTGGGTCCTCATTGGAATTGATAAGGTGGTGCAAAGCACCACCGCATACGCACACGCACACGTGCGTGTGCGAAAGGGCGATTGAGCGCTTTTGTGGCGCACTTTGCACTTCGCACGTGCGCATCGTCGCTAGGAGCTATTGGAGCCTTAATCTTTTCCAAAAATGAGATGGTGTCATTGTAGTATCGATACTGACTTAGTCAGTATCAATACCTGCTGAAGGGGTGCGACTGGTAGTATCCAGTTCACGCCTGTATCGATACCCATTCAGTGAGTATCGATACCAAGGTGATCTGAAGTCGTTTTTTGAATGAGTATCGATACCCATTCAGTTGGTATCGATACCCCCTCGCACCAGTTCAGAAAAGTCACTATTTTCACTCCGAAATGGTGCTTCCAAGGCTATAAATACTTGGTTTGTTGGCCATTCTCAATACACTTCGAAATCCTAAGTAAACCAAAGCATAGTTAGAGTTTTTTGGCATTATCAGAGATCAAAAAGATTGTTCTTGAGTTGTGATCGAATCTTGCACATTCGAACTCACAAATCCTACGGTTAGACTCCATTGTATCTTGAAAACATATTTCTTATACCCTGGTGCAATTATAGGGGTGAAATATTGTTTGAAAGACAGCGTTTACGTGCCTTGGAGTTCTTGTATCGTTCAAGTTTTCTTTACTGTTCCTACAATATTTCCAACAGAATGTTCATATAGTGACGATTACACATGTTTTAGCCAGTTGATGATGGGGTGCAGAATCAAATAGGACATTTGTGATTGTGGTGGTGAGAGAAGCTTTTAAAACTTTTTGGACTGGGGGATTTTGAAGAGAGAAGAAATAGAAGGACAAATCGATCGATCAACATTCTTAAATTTTGGGATGGAGAACCTTTACCAAGAGATCACATTAGACATAATTTCTAGCTTACCCGTTGAGTCAGTCTTACATTGCCGCATCCTTGCAACTTTTCCCTCTACGAGCATCTCAACTGTTTTAATTTCGCTTCATCACCTTTTTTTTTTTGAAGGAAGGGAACAATTGTTCAAGATACATATTTTTTTTAAGGCCTAGATGCACAAAACAAAGCGTGCGAGAAGCACAATAAAACCGCCAACAACATCAGATCCAGATCAAAGCCATCACTAAGGGCTATGGGAATACCGCCACCAACAGGCTATGGAAGAGTACCTACATAGATAGAAATACATATATATTTATTTATTACTAGAATTACATGGGAGAAACTTAATGGTATACCACACATCCAAGAAGTTTCGATCCCAAAACCTCTCGGGACATGGGAGGGATGCACAACTGCTTGGGCAAAGGCCCATGTGTGCTTCATCTCCTTTTATGTTTCAAACTTTCAATCTCTCTAAATTTTGACAAAAGAGATGAAAGAGAGAGAAAGAAAGAAATGAGTCGAAAGAGACTCTAAGACAGGTCTTGGGGTTTGAGAAAATGGAGAGTCGAGCCTACGATTTCGATGAATTCTATCCATTGAAATATAATTGATGGATTCGGTCGGTCGATTTTCACACCAGTAAAGTGTAGAAAAAATTCATTTCTAGCGTAGTGATAACTATTGATTATGTGAGGATGTTAAAAAATATCTACAACTTCTACGATGTACCCGAGTTCAGATCCTATGTACCTTCCATATCCCTTTGTTGATTTTGCCTTGTGGAGCCTACTTGGAGATGAAATATAAAGAATGATTTTTTAATAGTTGATTTCCAATTAAGTTTTTATGTAGTTAGAACTTTTAGTAGATGATCTATAAATAATATTTTCTCAAAATATCAGTCATAAGATCATCTCCAAGAAGACCCCACAAAGCAAAATTAGCAAGGGACAAGGAGGGGATGGAGAATTTGGGGATTCATGATGAAATGGAATCGATGTACCCATGTAGCAGATACAAACATCTAGAGATAGAAAGATGAAGAAGAAATAAATTGGTTTAATTATTGAAACAATGAAACGCATATATGGTAACATGAAATTAAATCTCATGAAGGTATCTTTGGTGTAGCTGTCCAAATCGACTACAACCAAGCACTGGAACCTTTCTGGGATCGGCAGGTTATCTCAGTCCTCCCGGTCGGTGCTGGGGAAGAAGGAGACGGATCGTCCACGAACAGCAAGTCGTCCCTCGGAAAAAGAATATCGGATCTTGGGCCAAACCCGAATCCAAAACGGGTAAAAAAGATACAGCAAAATTTTGAACGTTTCCGCCAACGGTCTAATGCACGTAATGCGAGAACTCAAAAATCACGTGAACGACCAAGAATAGACAAGTCTTCAAGTACAATGCAACAAAACTCCACTCAGACACGATTTTCAAAAATCATGGGTCAAAGAAAAACAACCAAAGTATGGGTATCCAAAAAAGTACAAACGCACTCATCTCCAACAACCAACAACCCACCTGTCAACCAACAACCGACATGTCAAGTACACCCCACCACGCAGCTGGATCCGACTTCCAATGCGCACAACCCTATCCCAAATAGTTCAAAGTCTTTTAGGATATCGATAACGGAAGACGATTTTGAACTGCAGGAAGAAACCCTCGATGACCCAAACCAACTAGGGTATGCCAAATTCAACACGTTAGGGATCTCTATAGGAAATCTCATTATCCCTAACCCGGTTGACAGTATCAGTAGAACCATCCCAATACTACTACCCCAGACAGCACCATTCCCATCGCCATGGCATCCGCCTCTTAGTAAACCATTAAGTCTCTCAGGGCATCATCCCACAACTCTACATGTCAATAGAATACCAGACTCTGTATACTATCCTTCAGGTGTTCTAGAAAGGAACTTTAACATCCAAACATGTAACCCCAACCATTTACATCTACCAGACATGCCTAGCTCACGATCCTCAACTGATATCTCCATCACCCTGAACAATCAACAACTTAGATGGTTAAGTAAAGAAATCTCAAGATTGATTGAGTTAGGTGACGAGGTTGGAATCTCCTTCTCCGCAAACCACGCTCTATCCTCCACCATATTAGCTAAGATGATCTCCGCAGATGGTCCAGTAGACAAGATCGACCACCAAATCCCTCGTGAGATGGAGGTCGACGCCTTCCAATGTTCAAAAAATCCACTAGTTGATGAGGCTGAAAATGTCGATAGTTCTGAAGACTCGGACGATTCCAGTTTGGCTCCACTGACAGGTAACAGATCACCAACCCCGGTCCATTTTTCTTCTGACCCATGGCTTTCAATGCAGGAGGAGTTGCTGCAGGATGTTGCAAAACTATTTCAGGAAGGAGCAGACCAACGAAACCTACACATTTCTGAATCCGCAGAGAGCAATGACACACAACAAAATCAAACCGCTGAACCCACATCAGATAGCTCTGGACACTCTCCACCAGGTTTCAGTAGACAACAACCATTGCGCCCAACAAAACTATCGAGAGAATCAAAAAGGCTGGATATCCCTTTTTCAGAAGCAAACCCTTCATCAGCAAGGACTCTTAGATCCTCAAGAGGCAAAGGGCGACCAACCAACCCATGAATCCACGTATTCTATCATGGAACGTGTGGGGCTTATGCTCCAGAAAGAAAAAAGAGGCAGTACGAAGACTTATCAGGTTCTCCAAACCGGACCTAATAATTCTACAAGAAACAAAGATGACTAGGTGTGAATTTAGGGATATCTTGGAAATCACAGGATCTAGGAATTTTGGCTGGTGTGACCTCCCTTCTGTCGGCGCCTCTGGTGGAATCCTCATGATATGGAATTTAGAAACAATAGATGCAGCTTTTGCAATTGACGGAATCTACTCCCTCACAATAGAGTGTACAAACAGGTCCAACTCATCCTCATGGTATGCAACAGGCATTTATGGACCTAATATTCCACGGCTTCGAGAGGATTTTTGGCACAAACTTAATGATCTAGCAGGCTATGCCTCGGGTGCATGGATATTAGGGGGGACTTTAATGTCATCAGAAAAAGCAGTGAGAAGAAAGGTGGCTCAAGAATAACTAGAAGTATGAGGGAATTTGATGAATTTATCTCGAGATTCGCCTTAATTGATCTCCCGCTGACTGGAGCCAAATTTACATGGTCAAATGGACAGGAAAATGCAACAATGTGCAGACTTGATAGGTTTTTAGTGTCACCAAATTTTGAACAAAAATACCCACACGTCTCGCAACTAGCTCAGCCACGACCAGCATCCGACCACATTCCAATCCTGCTCGACACAAACGACACATCATGGGGCCCACCTCCCTTCCGTTTTGAGGTAATGTGGTTTGAGGTAAGTGGTTTCATTGATAAACTAAAAGTTTGGTGGGAGTCTATGCAGGTTGCAGGCAGTCCAAGTTTTGTTCTCTGGCAAAAACTCAAGCTCCTAAAAGACGATATACGAGATTGGTGCAAAACTGAATTTGGGAGTCTCGATCAGAAAATTAATGAGACACTGTGCTCCATTGCTGCTCTAGACAAAATAGCAGAAGACTCTCCACTTTCACAAGATCAGCTTTCAGATCGTGCAACAAAGCTACTTGAGTTTGACAAATTATCTCTCATGAAAGAGAAAAAGATGCGACAAAGATCCCGAGTACAATGGCTAGAGGCGGGGGACAAGAACACTCCTTTTTTTCACAAGACAGCATCATCTAGGAGAAGATCAAACCGAATTCACCAACTGTTGATTGATGGGGACTTCACAACAAACAGGGAAGTTATCACAACCCATATAACTCATTTCTTTTCGAACTTATTCACCGAGGATTTCAAAATCAGACCCGTCCTAACTGGAATCAATTTTAACCAATTAACCTCACAAGAGTCATCTAACCTTGAGGGACAATTCTCCGAATCAGAAGTGCTAACAGCCTTGAAGGGTCTGGGGGCCGAAAAAGCCCCAGGCCCGGATGGTTACCCCATATCGTTCTTTACTAAGTGTTGGCACTTCATTCGGAGGGACTTCTTGAAATTCATCGATGAATTTTATTTCTCAAACGGTGTTGACAAAAGGCATAACTCAACTTTTATCACACTGGTCCCTAAGGTAAACCAAACCGAAGCAATCAAGGACTTCAGACCAATTAGCCTCCTGACCAGTACATATAAAGTTATTGCAAAAATATTGGCCAACCGTTTGAAAGTAGTATTACCCAAACTTATTAGCCCCCAACAAACGGCATTCCTCCAAGATCGACAAATCTCTGACGGAGTTTTGGTAGCAAACGAACTAGTTGACTCTAGAATTCGATCTAAACAAACAGGTATTATTTGTAAGGTTGACATGGAAAAGGCCTTCGATAGAATCAACTGGTCGTTTCTCAAAACCATACTCCGTAAAATGGGTTTTGGTGAGAAATGGGTTCAATGGATGGACTTCTGCTTCGGAACAGCCCTGTTTTCCGTCCTAATAAATGGCTCATCCTTTGGGAAATTTCTAAGTACTCGGGGCCTAAGACAAGGAGATCCTCTATCACCACTCCTCTTCGACCTAGCTATAGAGGGTTTTTCTAGGTTTCTAGACAAGGCATCCTCCCTAGGTAAATTTAATGGCTTCTCTGTCAAAGAGTCTGGGACTATTGTCTCACATTTACACTATGCCGACGACTCAATTTTCTTTATAAATGCGGAATGGGGAGAACTATATAACCTCCTCAGCCTGCTAAAATGTTTTGAAACAGTCTCTGGCCTCCGTGTTAATTTCTCGAAGACTAAACTTATCGCCTTAGGGGATGTTCTGGATCTGCACATTTGGGCAGATAGACTCGGGTGTGGAACCGACACAATTCCCTTCTCATACCTTGGTCTCCCCTTGGGAACAACTTCCAGATCCAAGGCCATCTGGGACCCTGTCATAGAACGATTCAATCGTAAGCTGGATAACTGGAAACACAAATGCCTTTCTAAAGGTGGTCGTATAACCCTTATCAAAAGTGTAATGGCTAACCTCGCAATCTATTTCTTCTCACTTTTCAGGGCTCCAAAATCCATTTTAAACACCTTGGAAAAGAAAATGCGGGATTTCCTCTGGACGAAAAAGGGATCAAAGAAGGGATACCACCTTGTCAAATGGAGCCATATTTGCACATCACTCGATCGAGGTGGTTTGGGTATTAAAAACCTAAACCACATGAACACTGCCCTTCTTGCCAAATGGGGATGGCGGTTTTCAAAAGAAAAAACTCATCTATGGTTCATCATTATAGAAGAAAAATACGGGCCATCACCCTCTCATTGGTTTCCAGAATCAGTCAAGAGCACCTACGGACACTCTTGTTGGAGACACATTGTGGCATGTTTCAATGCCATACGGTCATCTTTCAACTTCACAATCCATGCAGGCACAAGGATTTCTTTCTGGTTCGACACATGGTCAGGGTCGACATCACTCAAGAATATCGCTCCATCCATCTTCAAAATCTCAAACTCGAAGGAAGGGACCATCTCAGATCACATCACCCAATCGCAACAAAACAACAATGACTGGAATCTGAACCTTAGCCGAGAACCAAGAGACGCGGAAATTCAAGAACTCATATCTCTACTACAACTGATTGGCACACATCCTCCCCAGCTAGACCTTCACCTAGATACCATGACATGGTCACTTACCAAATCTAGACAATATTCAGTAAAGTCTGCCTACGACCTCCTTGTGGGAGAAGGGGAAGGTACCTTCCCGAGAGAATTTATCTGGAACCATAAACTCCCACCCAAGATCAACTTCTTCGTATGGACAGCTTACTTCAACAAGATCCTCACCCTTGATAATCTCAAGAAGAGAGGACACCACTTGGCTAATGCATGCTACCTATGCCTTCAACACGAGGAGTCACCCAATCATCTCATCCTTCATTGCCCTTTCACCCAGGCTATATGGACAGAAATACTACCTAAGCACGGATGGTGCTGGCCTTTCCCGTGCTCTCTCCAGCTACTATCTCATGGATGGAATTCTCGAGGCCTCTCTGAAAGGGGCAAGAGAATATGGAATTTTATCCCAGCTGCAATCGCTTGGTGTGTTTGGGCAGAAAGAAATCGACGGGCTTTTGAAAATAAGACGTCATCGACATGGTCCCTAGCGATAGAAATCAAAACCTTACTACATTTTTGGGTCTCAAATACTTTTCATGACCACTCAACCCCATTGGCTTCTTATATTTTTAATTGGGATTGTCTTTTTGTATAGCCTAACGCTGGAGCTATGATGAATATGTATTATACATCTATCCAGAAGGATTTCACTGCTCCAGTTTTTTTCTTTGTTTCTTTTTACCTGTAATTACTTTTCTTTTTTATATATAATTTTCCGTTCATGCACAAAAAAATAAAAAAATAAAAAAAAAATTTTACACATAACTTAAAGTTGATTTTTTGTGTCTAATTCAATATTTACCCAGCTTCCAAATCTGGAGAAAGATATGGAGATGACAACTACCTTCTGCCAAGAATACAATTTCTTACAATCTATAGGAAAACTTAATAAAAAAAAAAAAAAACATGTGTTGCATCTCACACATCCAACCATGAAACAGACAATATTGAAAATTGTCTGCAAAAAGAAGAAACGGCACGTGCACGCTTGCGCACATGTGCAAAAATTCTTCAAATGTATCATCGTCGTCGTTGTTGTCGTCATCGTCGTCCTAAGCATACTCCAGTTGGTTCCTCCATGGCTGGAAAAAGGCTTAATTTATTCATGGTACTGTGACCTTTTTCTTCACCTCTCTGTTGGTGAATGCATGGTGTCTCAGCCATTTGAATTCTTAATTTCCAAAGCACAATAACATTTGAATCACACACAAGTAGATATATATATCTTTCCTTCTCTCTCTAGATCCCTCTGCAAAATTATAACATGAAGCAGTGAATTAGTGTTAATCTTTTTCAATAATTATCCACATAATAAAATAGAACTGTGGTCTTAACTATTACATGTACTGTGGTTAAAAGTGTTGTAAATTTTATCTAAAATTTTATTGAAGTGGAAAGAGAACTTACAATGTAGCCATCTTTGCACAATGAAGTAAAATAGAGGGCAGATTTATATTTCTAAAACAATATCTGCAGTCACAAAAACATTTCTCATCATCAATTTATATAATGCTAAATTATATCATATTTAACATGTAATTGTGCATAAAAATATAAATCTTGAAATAATTAACTAAATAAGAACTTACATTCAGAATCCGTTTTGTCCCATTTGCATCCAATTTGGGTTTCTTTCTCCTCTGTTTGTTCTTCCATTTCTTTCTTCGAAATATGTATGTTATTCTCCAGATATTTCTTCGTCGATGTTGCAGCCGAGTTTCTTGGCTGAATTTTTTTGTGAAGTATTGCTCTCAAAAGCTGTAGATCGATATTCATTGGAGTAAAAAAAAATTAGGTTTAAATGATGAGCAATTCAATTATACTTCGTAAATAAAAACACCTAGCTAGCTACATGCTTGCATTTGCAAATGTTTGCATGTATGCATGGAGTAGCAGTATGTTCAATTTGTTGCATTTAAACAAAAAATTAAAAGCTAAGGAATTAATCATCTTTTGTAGTGTGACACATTTAATGCACTATATATGTAGTATAAGCTAATTGATTGCTTAGTTCCAAGCCTTTGTTTTTTCTTATTATAAAATTGTATTTCTATGCGTATATATGTATGTTTACCTTCTCCATCCTCGACTCTGGAAGTTGCAATTGATCTCTCAAACTGGGAGCGGCGGGTGCGAAGCCACTAGAGCATACAAACATCTTTTTAAGAAGAAAAGATATAGATTTTTTCTTGATTGCGGTATTGTTTCCCTCCGGAAAAAGGTCTTTCCCTTTACCTAAGACTACGTTGATACTACGTCGAAGATCAGCAATGACGTCTTTGTCATCCAAATCTTCAGAAAACTTGTTACAAATCGTTCGATCAACCTCTAAACTTGACGGGCAATTTAGAAATTTATCCAACGGGAGATTAATCCCGTTTCTCCTTTGGCTTTCTGTTTGTTCGATTGGTTTACGTGATAGTAATTTTGTTAATTCTTTTTGTAATTTTCCAATCTCTTCAGGTGTAAAATCTAATTGATCTTCTGATGATGATGGATTCTTCTCCTCTTCCTGATGATCATCTTCAATTTCATCATCGCGTTTTCGCGAACGATCTTCTTTTACATTATTGTTACCGAAAGTTCCGATCGCTAGTAATCCATGAGGCCAGTCACTGAATTCATCTTTGCGAGGTTCATACAAATTTTGATCTACAAAAGAATCACAAAATTTAGAGATAAAAAAAAAAAAGGGAAATCATGCATGCAATTAATCTCACGTAGTGGCATAATGTTACTGGGCCATCATGAAATGGGCCAAGGCCCAAATTAACAATTAGAACAGAAAATCAAAGATAATCCCTAAAAGACGTGAAAGGCGTCTTCTAGGATTACACGCTAGCTTTTTCTCGATTTTCATTTCTCACTTTTTTTTTCTTCTCTATTTTCACTTTTGAAACGGATCTAAATAAAGTCAGATTATCCATCACTGCAAGGTTCTACTTTTTGTACGTCTCAAATTGTGCATAACAGTTTTTTCTTTTTTTGCTAAAAAAAGAAAAAAATTTAATCATTTCCTATATTGTACTAAATTTATTTTTAGGGAACATTAAAGAAGAAAATAGATTTAATGCACCCGAACTCAATTGGATTAATCAATAGTTAGGGCAGAATGTATTGCATTAATTAACATCCAACGGCTAAATTGTACATTCTCATGCGTGTTAGATCATGACTCCAAAATTATATCATTCTAATTATTTAACTGACGATATATAGAATGCACGTGCTACTTACTAATTTATAAGTTTTTATACAAATTAATTTATTGAAGGTGGGTGAGTATTCAATTATCTTATTTAAAAAAAAACTTTTTCTAAAAAAAGTAAAAAAATCCATGATCTTCATTAGCAATTATTATATAAGAAAATTACAACACCCACAAAAACAAAAACAAAAATAAAATGATAAAATAACATAAAAAAAAAAAGCATTATCAACAGAATCCGCAAATTAAAGAAAATAAAGTAACTAATTAAGTATTAAACACTTACTACTAATACTAGAACCTCCAATAGTTGGCTTCTTTGTGGTTTGTCTTCCATTGAGCTTACTTTGCATCCAACCAAAGATCTGCACTCAAAACAATTTCATAAATCTTTATTAAAGCTAAACCCAAACATCTATAAATGCAAATTCTCTTTCTCTCTCTAAAATAATCTCTTTCTCTCTCTATATCTCTAATGGCTTACCTTCATCTTGGCAGATTAATTCTGAAATGAGATCTCTTCAAAAATGTTTGTAGCTAGCTAGAGAGATAAACAATGGTGGAGCTAGAAATCTCAGGGTAGTGTTTATAATTGATGACAGTTCCTATGAAACCAAACTCTTCAAAAAAAATTGTATACAAGAAAGAGATGGGAAAATGGTGGTGGACCTTCAAAATTCAGGAGTTTAATTCACAGATCTTATAACCACACTATGAACCTCGGAAGTGTTAAATAGTGTATGAAGTTTTGAGGAATTCCATGGCTAAAAATTGAGAGACGTAGCAGCTGTTATTGGTACAAGTTCCAAAAACACTACCTTTTCAAACCCTAAACTTTCTCTCTCTTCCTTTTCTTTCTTTCACTTTTTTCCAACGACTATGTTCATTAATTTAAACTACTACGTTGTCTTAACAAACAAAAACAAATATAAAAAAACAACTTCTCCTCCTTTTTAATTATATATTTTTCATTTACACACATTTGGCCTAATTGGCTTAAAGTTCGATCATCTTTAGACCTACCCATGTTGCCCATTGAGCCAAATTAAACCTAATTTGGGTGCACCATGCTTGCTCAAAAATGGTAAAATTATAAATGGCAATCATGCATGTAGGTTGTAGCTAGACACTTTAGGCCCTCTAAACATGTACAATATTCATGGACTTCTGTTAATAATTATATTTGCTTTAAATGCTTTGACAATTAATTAGTGATGTCACAATGTATGTCACATAATTAAAAGTTATTCAAGTCTAAAAATAGACGGGTGGTGACCATATTCATCTAATCACTTGTATATATCATTTTAAACATTGGAAAAAAAGATTTGTAGAGTAATTTTCACAACATCTCAATGATAAAGCTGATAAAATGAAAATTAAATGGAATAAAGTGAGTTTGATGGGTATTTATAGACTCAGGAATCACGGGTTGCAATTGATTTGGTGCCACATTAGCATATTTCAGACACTCCATTTTGCTTCGTTAGTAATCACGCGCTACTTATACGACGCTCCGTGTACTTGATTCTATACATACAGGAATATCAAATTATAATACATCTCTTATTTACATGACACGTGTACTACAAATTTTATGCAGTTAGCAATCACACGCTACCCATACGATGCTCTGTGTACTTCATCATTAATCACGCACCCTAGCACATAGTCTTGGGATTAGGCCTGGCAATGAGTCAGGGTTAGAGTTGAATCTGTTAGAGTTTGCAAGTCAAAAATGGTAAACTCTAATCTTGACTCATTTTGTAAAATGATCATCCTAACTAATTTTACCTTCTTCTATATATAAATAAGACGAGTCAAGATCGACCTTAATTTTGGTAGCATTGACGGGATAACCTATGAATAAAAAATGTTTTTGACTTGTTCAGCAAAATTTTTTACTTGTTTTGTTACGAATTAAAATTATGGTAGGATTAAAATGAATCAGAATTAGAACCGACGTGCAAATCATATAAGATTTTGCCATGTTTACCTAGAATCAAATTGTTTAATATAATATATTTTTAATGATTTAAATTTTAATAATTTTAAGTCTTCAGCACTTAATGTCAATCCCAACCTTAATCGAGGTAATTTCTAACAAGTCACTAAAGTGATTAGGTTAAAAATGAAGAACAAGAATTCAATTAAAAGTCTGCTCATAATATATTACATTTTCAGAAAAGCAAAAAAACCTTGCATATATGTAGATTGGAACTTGCTACATTTGTAGATAAAAATACATATCAGAATTGGTGATTCCTTCTTTCTCTTGCTTTTTTTTTTACCTTGCATTTAAAGCAAAGTTGTAATTTTTTACTTGAACGTCGCAACCGGCATCATTATTCACTAAAGTAACTTTGTTAAACCCAACCACCACAACCGTTTAATTAGGTCAAATTAAGGTCCACTTTGCAAAAAAGAATCGTACAGTCATAAGGTGTAACTTAAGCCACGTGTTTGCCAAAGATTTGTATCACCATTAATAATCCCCTAAATGTACGGAAACATAGTTGGATATATAACGGTCTTATATTTTTTCACCCACTAGATTGTGAGGTTCACCGTTACAAAGGGAAATCCAATGGTCCCCACTCAGTTGGGGGATCCCACAGTTATCTAAATTTTGAGCACACATCCCCTTAAGCTACAATTTGAGGTAGCACAACTCTTGCAAAATATGAAAAGTAAAAAAGAAAAATTGGATGTTTTTAGGAATCCCCGTTTCTTTATAGAGAGATCATTTGCATACTCCAAAATTGAGGAATAATTATTCTAACACCTCCTGTGTTTTAATTGATAGGTTTATTATAGGGATTCAATGGGTAGTTTTCGATTAAGTTATTGTACTACTCGTAACCGGAACCTATTATTTTGATTCTTATTGTCGATTCTACTACTCAAATATGTGAAACTAGAAGTGGAATAATAATTTTATGTACTAATTGGTTTTTATATTGAATTTTTATATGTAAAAAATATTACAAGTAATAAAAAATTAATCGAATAAACCAATACTAATGAGTCGGTTCTAGTTCATGTCGGTTCGGTTCTGATTTTTAGCAGCTATTAAAGTATCCAGAACCATAACCATTATAATACTAACAGTTCCAGCTCCTAGTATTAGTGCCCTAATTTATCAATTTCGTACGATCCTTGATAGTCCTGACAACATTAAAGAATCGAAATTGAAAATCGAATACACACCCCCACTTCAAATAAGTAATATTTTGTATGGTGGATTGGCTTAACACATACATGTAATTGACTGATCAAAACATCACTTAGGTGGTTAGAAAATAAACACCCAAAATAGTAAAAATAGTTACCCCTTAGGTGGGATTTTATATTAGAAGTTTGTGTTTGATTGGGATAATATTTGTACTTCGTAATTTTTTTAGGTGAGTCATGTTGTTACTTTCTTCTTTTGGAATCTTTGGGTGTTCTTTGTAATCTATCTTATCCTTTTTCAAAAAATTGCCCCTAAGGTGTGTCGAAAATCCTAGAAGAGCGGCCGAAGAATCAGTGAAATCACGTGAAATAGAAGAGCTTCAGCAGTTGAAGACACCTGCCGACTAGGGGTGTCAATGGGTACCAAACTACCCGGAACCGAACCGGTACCGGAACCGTTTTTTGCGGTTCCAGGACCTCATTTTGTGGATCCGATAAATTTCGAATCCATTTCGGATCTACCCGTTTTTTATCCGTTTAATTTCGGATCCACCCAACGGGTACCCGCGGGTACCCAGTTCCGTATAAATTTTTAGTTTAATTTACTATTATACAATAATTTTTTAATTTTTTTAACTTTTTTTAATTAAAAAAAGAAACTAATGACTATTATATAACAAATTTTATAATAAAATAAATTTTATAATTGAATAGAATACGAAAATACAAATACAAATAGGTTTTATGTGAAAAAATAAAAAAATAATAATTAAAAACGGGTATCGGGTACCCGCGGGTACCTGCGGATCCTAGCGGTACCGGATTCTGAACCGAAAGGATCCGGAACCGCTTCATATTAACGGGACTGGATCTGGAACCTTTAGGTTCCGATCTGGAACCGTCTCGTTGACACCCCTACTTCCGCCAGTAGAAAAACTGCCCAAACATAACCAACATTTGGCAGACCTTGACAGAGGCTTCGGTAGGCTTCGACAGCTACCTTTGGCATCTACGGAAATAGCCATATTGAAGCCCATGGATATGAGTTTTCCTTCTATTCCTTTTCGTCTCAATGACCCTCGGCAAGAATGTTCGGCAACTGCCGAAGACCTACCGAAGGCACTTCAACAACTCTTTTTCTAGCCATTGGGAGAAATTCAACCGTTGTGCAGTGGGTTCAGGCAACTGCCGAAGACTCAGTGGTAGATCATGATTTATTTATTTTTTTCAGCATAGGCAAAGTGGCCGATGATAAGAACCGAAAAGTTCAAAAAAAAAAAATATAAAGATATCTAAAATTTTATTGACAAAAGAATGAAAGATGACTTCATATATTGTCTACAAAAAGTTGTATAAGAAGCATGGGCATTTGTACATCCACAAAAAATTACTACCAAAAAACTATGGTCAAGCCTTATTGCACCACATCTTTCTCAAAATTGTATAATAGAGAAAACCATGGAGCCATACCAAATCTATTATAATTGCATGAAAAAGAAAAACACATCATTATCAAGAGTGAAAAGCTTATCACTTAATTTGGACAGAGCGTAGAAAATGAGGTGAGAAATGGTGAAGTAATTGTATATGGTTAGTTTTGTCCGGGCAGCAGAACGGGGCAGCAAAAGTAGTGAGGAAGTTAAGCTTGTTGGGGGGCCCTTGGGGGGACCCTATTTAGTACGATATGGGCATGGTTGTGAACACAGCCCACCTTCGCGTGGGTCTGTCCCTTACTAACCGGACCACCTACTGGAACTCACCTTCTCACGTCCACTCTGATAGGACAGCGGTCAGCCTCCCACCTCCCTGTTTCTCACACAAACAAGTACTTTTAAGTTTTATGTCTTTGGACATTATTATGAACAATCTTTCTCTCTCCTTATTAATTCTAGGCATGCACCTCTACAGGGAGCATAGTAGATTATAACAGTTGCAATTAATCTTGGATTTGCAGTGTCTGTACTATTTTAAGTATTCATTTTGTAGGGAATGTTGAAGATCATTAATTTATGTCAAACACATTTTGGTTTAGGGTTTTAGGATCGAATTTGTTAGAGAAAGATTAAATTACGTAACTATTTTGTTGAGTCGAAATCAGTAACTCAATATTAATATAAGTAGAACTTGAATTTAAGTTGTCAACAACAATAAACACTACCAAGATATATGTAGAATGTCAAGGTATGTGTTTCTATTTTGTCCTGTAGACTACCCCCATCACAAAATTTGGCATCCAAGAAGTTACAACTCGGCGTCTTACTCGGCCACCACTATTTTGATCGGCCGTTTCAGCCAGCGGTCTAATTATTAACTAGATCGTCACTGATCGCAGATTAATTTGGAACCACAGCCCAAAAAAAAAAAAAAATTGTTCCAGTTGCATAATTAAGTTAATACCAATTAAGATTATCCCAATGTAGCAGGTACACCTATTATTTGGTTTCAAAGAAAATCTCAATTGCATAATTTTGTACCAATTAATTAATTAAGATCATCCCCATGAAGCAGGTACCATATATCTACATTTGGTTTCAAACAAAATCCAAATTAAATCTCTTTATCAGTGGGATTTGCATAATGGTGTTGAACTACAAATCCCAATTGTCAAGGTACACAAAGCCATTTCGATAATCCTGTCCAATAAGCAGGATAAATTTTTTTTTTTGTTATTATTTTTATAAATTAATCATCAATTAAATTCTCACTCTGCAATCATCTCTGAATTGCGTACCATCTTGTCGATCCATTTTTTTTTTTTTTCTGCTCTTATCCCACTTAAGCTAGCCTAAGAAGCTTCGATTCTAGTTCTCTTTGTATGGATTTTAATAGTAAGTGATGATACTAATTGAAATGTATTTACTTGTTTATTTATGTACTTAATTTAATATTATTACACGAGGGTTTTGGCATGTGCGAGGTTGCTTGTGTTCCCTGCGTTAAAAATATGTTTCAGGCAGGGTGGATTCAGTGGCGGATCTAGCTAGGTTAGGGTGAGGGTCCATTTTTAAACCAAATTGCCCACCTTATTTTGAAAGAGGAGGGATATTGCACCACTTTTTATAAAGTCTACATAAAAATGATCTAATGACTAATATCTGAGGAGGATATTCATCTCACCATGTAGATTATCATCATATCCGAAAATCAACCATTCTAAAATTTCTAACCCCCTCAAATAAGCTCTTAAAAAATTGATAAATTTTAGGCACATTTCTTTGACCATTGATTTCTAAATGACTTTTGATGGGGTTAAACATTCTAGAATGGGCTACTTTCGAGATATGATGATCTACATAGTAAGACAAACATCCTTACGTTTGAATCATCTCCATTCAATAAAATTACCATCTCAGGGTCGTCAAACTTGATGCACCATTAGAGAACGGTTGTGCTATAGAGGGCTCGATATCTCCATTTTAGTGATTCGCTCAATTGACCTTGTCAACTTTGACACGGTCAGCATTAACTCGCTCACCCCAAACAAAATTTCTGAATCTGCCATTGGGGTGGAAGACTAGCTACTTGTTAGAGTGTTGAAAACATGATTGTCTAAATTATAGGTTATGGTATTAAATCCCACAAAAAACCAGAGGATTCATCTTTAATTTAAGTACAATTCAAAAAAAATAAGGCGGGCCCTCTTGTTCCCTACATTGAACTTATTCTTTATGTTGTTTTCTACACTAGATTTGAACTAAACCAAGTGCATGCATTAGCTATGGGCCCACATAAATTAAGATGCCTAAGAGTTGATTTTAGTATACATGATGATCTAAATGGTGATTTTTTGTGAAGATTGATAAGAATAGTCCCATATGGGATATGAGAGCCTAGCAAATCTAATATATAATGATCTTGGATCACACCACTCATTGCTAATTGGTTTTGAATTGGATGCCCACAAACTTGATATGGTATCAGAGTGCAGTCCCACACGTGTTAGGCCCAAAGACTACACGTGCTCCCCGCTCAAAAAGAGTTCCACGTATTAGGCGCAAAAGAACGCCGCCCACAAACTTAATAAGGATGGCGTAAGTACCATATCACCATTCTCACCTAAAATCACATAATTCTAAAACTGTTAAGCACATCATACGGTATGTGATTTATGAATAATTTATTTTTACAATTAATTTTAAACCAAAATTTAATGGAATTATGTTTTAGAACACCGAATGAATTTTATATATATGAAAATGATTTAAATAGTGAAAAACCATCCATCACATTCACGGATCATTTTCATGTAAACTCCTACATAGACCGTCCATATATAACATGTTCATTTAAGCATGTTCTTCGATCCCGACTGTTTTGGACTATATATGATTAGCACTGTGACTATTATCTCTCTTTAGTATTGATCGATCGAGGACTCCACCACCATGCATGGGGAGACACCAAATAGCACGTGACATTGTCCAATCACATGCGGTGTCTCCACGTCAGCACAAGTTGGAAAGGTAAGTGGGGACGAATGCCATGTGTCACGACAATGATGTTGATGATGGTACAGGGATTAGTGTCGGATCTCAACACGTGTGCCGAAGGGGTCGGGTTGACTTTCATCACTCTTTCTCTCCCATCTCTTCATCTCTTCCCCATGAATTTGGCTAAACATATACATAAAACAAATATCATTGGAGCTGGTTCCAACTTATCTTTCTATGTATTTTTTTAGGCTTTCTTTCTCTCTCTCTCTCTCTCTCTCTCTCTCTCTCTCTCTCTCTCTGTCTGTCTCTCTCTCTTTCTCTCTCTAAAAACTAGGGTTTGTTGTTTTGTAAATCTGTGGATGCTGCATGGAAGTATTTTTTTAGGCTTTTTCTCTCTTCTCTCTCTCTCTTTCTCTCTAAAAACTAGGGTTTGTTGTTTTGTAAATCTGTGGATGCTGCATGGAAGAAATATGTATGGAAAGTAGAAAGATTTCAATGTGGAATATTATTACAAAATAGAAGATTGGACCAATTGGTGGGTATCTTTGAAAGCTAGGGCCCCGATTGGACAAAATATCTATATATATATAAAACTAGCTTGACACTGATTCATATATAGTTTTAGTTTTTCAATCCTTTATCACTTAATTAAACAAAGAAAACGTGATCTTTACAGGATAGGTTAATTTTCTAAACTTCTTATTTGGAACCCTGAAACTTAGGTAGTGTTTGATAATACCTAATTTCAGCAATTATTTCTGAATTTTATGATGTCTAGTGGCATGTGCATGCCAATTAGGGTAGTATATGTTATTTTTGACAGTTTTGACCTTAGTAACCGAAACTTTGGTATAGGGGTGACGCTCCCGTTCTGAAACCTCGCGCTCCCACTGCGAACTACGCTCCGACGCTCCCGTTCAGAAGGTATTTTAGAACTAAGAACATTTTCTAATCGACTGCTCCGACACTCCCGCTCGCACTTTTGTTTCCGCTCCGACCCGCACTCTGGTTGCTTAGGTTTTGACCCGAGTTCATTTTTGTTAGCATAGAGCAGTTACTGATCTCACAATAAAAAAATGTGTTTAATTTTCGTTAAGTTAAGATTTTTAATTTTATCTAAAATCTAAATGTGATAAGAGGTTTTAATTTTATGTTTTACTTTTACTGTTTGAATTGCCCTTATATTCCACATCAATACTATAGTAGTTTAGATAAAAGTAGTGTATGTTAAGTTGGCAAAGTGAGAGATGAGTTTGATGGTACATGGTCGGTAAGGATTGATTTAAGGCCCTGTAACAAAGACTTAATCAGCTAGCTACCAAGATCACTCTAATTTCTGCCTAAATCAAGTAAATGGTTGTTCAGAAGTCATTGCATCATTGAAGATGAGCAAAAAGTCTTGAAGCGTTTAAGTCGTGATCGAGTAAATAACGATCGATGTGAGGCACGTGCAGAACATCTTTGTGATACTAAATTTGATATACAATAAGAATATTGAATGAATTCATGGTGTTACTAAATTTGATATACAATAAGAATATTGAATGAATTCATGGTGTTTCCCTTCATGTCACCATCTGTTATGCATATGGCTGCCAAACCTTAGTACCTTAAGTCCTCCAAACTTCTAAACTATCTAGATCAAGTTCAAAGTGATAACGTGTGTGGGTTCTGTGGCGCCATGAGAGACCTCCACATAGTAAACAAATAGCCTCCACTGGGACATGGCATGTCTGAGTACATAGACAACAACAGTGTCCTGAGACAATAGGAGGCCAAGGAACCCCTGTGTCACTGGCAATTCGACTGCCATTGGGTGTCAAGAGAGCAGTCTAGCTTGTATCGAATAGATGGTACATAACTGTCCAAAATGCGCCATCACAACGTATACTTTGACATATGTGAGAGGGTAAAAACCCTACTATTTACAAGTACTTAAAAGGGTTAATTTAATTTACCCCCCCAGAATAATTGGCCAATCGGACTTACCCCCCTCAAAGATCAGATATTGAACTTACCCCCTCAAACTAACGGTTTCCATGATTCTGCCGTTAGAAGGCACACGT
>MVGT01003342.1:194872-241311 GCA_002174775.1 Macleaya cordata
CCCCCCAGAATAATTGGCTAATCGGACTTACCCCCATAAAAAATGGAGCGTGCGAGACGCACGTGTGCCTTCTAACGGCAGAATCACGGAAACCGTTAGTTTGAGGGGGTAAGTTCAATATCTGATCTTTGAGGGGGGTAAGTCCGATTGACCAATTATTCTGGGGAGTAAACTAAATTAACCCTACTTAAAATCCACTTTCCCAAAAAAAAACTACTAAAATTCAATTAAGATAAGAATTTCAATTTTACCAAATGCAACCTTAGTCTCTAATTCAAATGAAGCCTTTGATTTTTATTTTTTTCTTTCTCATTATTATATTTTTGAAAGAATTGAAATATCCTCTCTTCATCCACAACATTTTTCTTGTTAAGAGAGAAGGGGTAATGTTTCTTCATGAGAAGTTACCAAATTAGTTAGAGACTTGTTAATTAGTACAGACTTTTAAGTCAAAAAGATGTTATGGTTTTCAGTGAGAGATTCTCAAAGTCAAATTTCGTAATCTCATGGATGACCTAAAATATACCTAACTTTTCTTCATGTGGTCTCCCCCAACAAAATCTTCAATCAAACCTAATCTCATCAAACTCATCACTTTCCCTCACATTTCTTCATCCTTAATTCTTCTTTGCCTAGAACTTCTCTCCAAGTTAACTTCTTGAGATTAATGAATGGCCAAGAAGGAAAAAACAGGTGTAAAGGTTGTGGCACTTAAACCAAGATTTTTACAAATTTTACTAAAGCCTAAACCACCATGTGCCCTAATCTTAAACAATTACAACTAAGCTATACTACTTTGTCGATCTAGGGTTTTGGGGTCTCATCACAAGATTCAAAGCTACTTTCATATAATATGTTAATGAGAGTTTCCTAAAAAGGCAAGCACCTTTACACTTTGGCATTCCAAAAATAGACCAAAGTCCCTGAGATATGTGAACCCTAATGTTCCACGAATGAACACTTTTAACTTCTTCTTTTCAGCTTTTGACCAATAAGCTCGTCTTTCATTGGCTCTTAAAGCAGTTTTAGAAACAGTGTTTTGCCCTAAAGTGCGTCAGACATGACGTCATGGTGATGGGTACCTGTTTGGCCAATACCTTGGATATATCCATACCAGGACCTATATATATATATATATATATATATTTGGAGGGTAAGCCGGGGTTAAGGAAACCCCAACCGATATATTAAAATAGATCAAAGAATACATCGGAGATAGGCTCTACCAATCATATCATCAAAGACAATCTTTTTCAAATCTTCTGCAAATGAGCTAGGAATAATTTCAACAAAATCAGTAGAGGGGTACAAACTAGCTAGATGATCAGCTGCTCTGTTTGTTTCGCGATAAACATGTTGAATGGAGAAAACTTCGAGACCACGAATCATGTGCCAAATCGAGCGCATGATTGGAATAGCCATCCATGGAGGGGTGACCCGACGATTCACATACGCAACAACAGCCGAAGAGTCTACTTCCACCTGGATACGACGATAGCTATGCAACGAGGCCAAACGAAGACCAATCTCTAAACCTTGAAGCTCATGAATGGCTATAAAAGTAGGGGTCGAGCTACCTGCTGCCACCGCTTGAACAACTCCTTTGTCATTCCTTATAATGGCTTCAAAACTAGCAATATTCGCACACATTGAACCATCCGTGTTGATCATAACACAACTATTTGAGGGTTTCAACCAAGTACAATAAAGTATACATGGAAGAATAAAATGAGCATCAAGTCGCCAATGGTCCATGAATTTGCGATTAGAATCAGTATCCACAATATCTATATTAAAAATAGAAGCTTTCAAGCGAACCTCAAGTCGTATAGTGAGAAGAACTTGGGCAAGTTGTCTAAACTCAGATCGAAAAATTGTCGGTTCCTTTCAGCCCATATATGATAAAAGAAGGCATTGAACGTCAACTTTTTTATATAAGTAATGAAATTATCCCCAACAAAATTCTCCAAACACCACTGCAGTTCCAGGACCTATATATTATGAGGAATCCTAGATTAGAACCAGAATTTACTAATTCCGGTTCAACTTATACATAATATATCTATACCTATCTAATATATATATCTATCTATATATTATAAATAACCCCTTGGGTTTTAAAAACCCTCTCTCTTAGGGATGAGTTAAAAAAATTTACATTATAAACAATTGATCCAATATATTAAAAAAAATCGAGATTTTCAACCAATTTTTTTTATAAACCCTCTCTTTCAGCGTGGGTTAAAAAAAAACTTACATTATAAACACCTAACCCACTATATAAGAAAAAAAAAGATATTTCTACCCAAATTTCTTTCCCTAATTTTTCTCCTTTTTTTTTTCTATATATATTATAATTGAGGACTTGGGTTTCATAAACCTTCTTTCTTAGGTGTGGGTTAAAAAATCTACATTATAAACAACTGACTCAATATATATATATATATAAAAAAACTGATATTTTCACCTAATATATTAAAAAAATGGATATTTCTAACTAATTTTTTTTAAAAAAAACCTTCTCTCTTAGGCGTGGGTTAAAAAAACCTACATTATTGAAGGTTTCAGAACCAGAGATTTTATTTACGCAACGGAAAAATATAATAGGGTTTAAAAAATTAATCTCTGATTTATGCATGATCTCTCAACAGTTAATAGGGATCTTTGATAATAGTTTAGTTGCTTATCTTCAATGCTTAATCTAAATAAATTTGATTAGTAGAAGGCTTGAACTAGTTGCTCCAATCCACCACTTTAGATTTCCAAGTTTTCTCCTTTTTTCTTGTAACCTGAAAAATAGAAAACCTAGAACTAGAGAGAAGGCTAGAGTTTTCAACACTAGTTACTAATTAGTGCTAGCTAGGAGAAGAGAGAGATGGAGCGAGGAGAGAGAGTGACGACACAAAAAGGGGTGTGCTCCTTATGTGTCGTCCCTCCTTATATGTATATATAGGGAGGTCTCCACCTCTTTCTAAATCCTAGTCTAATTAGATCTTATGGTCCTACAACTTTTAGCTAATATTTTATTTAGTATTTAGTCCTTATGTCTCACATAATTAAATACAAAATAAAATAATCATAAATTAGCCCACCACACTTTTGTGACTGAATACTCTGATAGTTGCAGTAATTATAAATAAACCATTCCTCCATTGTACCTGCATTCAGACCCTCCACTGTGAACCGATATTCACAATAATCCTTAGGTTAGTATTTTAGTACTAGTCACATCCTTAAGGATTATTATTTCTTGATCCTTGTGCCTCAATCTGTGCAAATTAATTATTATTCTAATAATCTCAGAAGATATCACTGGCCAGTTTAGAATAATAATTCCCATAGATGAACCAAGGAATATCAAACTGAATGTGGATTTCATATTGAACTAAAATATTCTCACTCTGTAATTATGTACATCCATCTTGTCTAGAATATTAGATCACGTTTACGTTTTTGACCTCACTGATTGACAAAACAAAATGGACATAATATACGTGCAAGGTATATATTAATTCTCAGAATTGAGGTTTAATGCAACAGTCTCCATGGAATTTTAGTTGTTTAGTGACATGAATCAACAAAATTCCATGCTGACCAGTTCGATGTAAACTTGTTACATCAATGCATTGGACTTAGGAGTCAACACTCCGATGATGGAGATATATCACACAATTAACCAATGCATTATGGTTTATCGTCAACGGAACTGTGATCTAATAAACTACGAACAAAGTATCAATGAACTATACCTCCCACATGCAACACTTGCATGCATCTAGCTTATCTACGTAAACTCATCATTATTACCATGCATGTAAAATAATAAACTAATTTATTAAACCATAAAATGTCATCTAATTATTTTTAGGGCATAAACCCAACATTATAAATACCTAACCCACTATATATTATAATTGAGGACTTGGGTTTTATAACCCTCTCTCTTAGGCGTGGGATAAAAAATCTACATTATAAACAACTGACCCAATATATAAAAAAACTGATATTTTCACCCAAATTTTTTTTTTATATTTTTTTTCTTTTTTCTTTGTCAATCTGTGCTATAACACGGGTAACGTAATCTTATCATCATATATATTAGAGCAAGTGCTATGGAGACCTCAAACAAGCCAAAAAAGTATTTTTTGAAGTTTGGGTAAGTATCATGGGCACCTCAAATAATCAAATTAACCCTTCCCCCTGGTCTCAAATTTGAAACTGGAGGAGGGGGTTTGAGGGACCAGCAAAATTTGTGTCACACGGTGCGAAGATATTTAAATTTGTATGCCTTTTTATGTATATTTCAATATCCATGATTAACTATTACAATTATGTGGGGCCACATATATAATATATGTGTTTATATGTGTTTAAGCATTCAATTTTAGTTATTTTTTACATTCTTTTTATTAAATTATTTTTCTAATTAATAATAAAAAATTTAAAATATTTATCCGTGCTTAGCACGGGCTGCACATGCTTGTATATTATAAAGATGATACCGTGGGTTAACGTAATCCTAACCTCTTAGGTGTGGGTTTAAAAAAACCTACATTATAAACACATGACCCAATGTATAGAAACAAATAGATATTTTCACTCAAATTGATCCTTAAAATTTAAATAAATTTTTTTTTTATAAAAAGTGCCAATGGGCCACACAAGACTAGTATATTATAAAGATGAAACTGTGAGTTAACGTAACCCTTTCTTCTTAGGTGTGGGTTAAAAAAACTCAAATTATAAACACATCCTAATGTATAGAAAAAATAGATATTTCTACCCAAATTGATCCTTAAAATTTAAATAAATTTTTTTATAAAAAAGTACTCGTTCATTGAACGGGACACACAATACTAGTATTTGTTGGTTTCAGAGTCAGAAAAGCTAGGGATCATAACTAGCTTGAACCACATTTATAATGAACGTGTGCTTATTATATTTGAAAGCTAATTGGTATACATTGAGAGTACATTGGCCTGTGTGGTCCATATAGAGGTGATTAATAAGGGTTGATTTTAAGTTATGATATTCTACTCTATGCAGGTCATCATCACAAAAAGCAGCCCATTCTAAAACTTGTAACCTCATCATCTATCGAGTAAAATCAACAGTAAAATGAATATATCAATCACAGTTGATTTTCTGTGAATGAGCTAATTTTTTGTAATTAGGATGATCAATATAGTGAGGAGAACATCCCTTGGATCAACTTTATGTGCACGCATAATGTATGAATAACAATGTATTTTGATCCTCTCTCATTATATTTATCTCAATTTTATTTAAGTGACTACTAAGTACTAACTAGTGACAGATTTAAGATTTGAATTCTAGAAATGATCTAGGGCTTATTTTCTCTGACGATGATCTGATGTCCTTATAAAAAATACATTCTCTTAAAAGTTTTAAACTCATCAAAAGTTGGTAAAATGATAACAAAAATTGTTGGTTTTTAGAATGAGGGAGGTTATATAACCCCCGCTTGTAGGGCCAGACCAAACCATACTTTGAGAATGAGATTTTTGTTTTTAAAGAATAAAAGGAATAAAGAATGGGTTTTGTTAACTTGTTCCCTTAGGGCACATGATAAGGTTAAAGTTGTAAGATGTTTTTTGTATGTTAGAGTTTTTCAAATCAGCTCATTTTGACTTGTCTAAATACATGCTCAATAATGACTAAGGATCCATTTCTTCTAAGTTTGTGTATATGGTAAAAAATATCATTGAGCAACTTTTTAATCTTATATTCCTCCGGTTCGGGTGCCACAACTCTACTAATCAACTTAACTGTATCATGAGAATCCGTAGATGTGATTATATTTTTTTCAGACATTTTTATTTCTACTAGTTGAAGCCCTGCAGGCTATAACAAAAAAGTAAATTTATAACATTCATATAAGTTGTAACATTTTAAAGTTGTTATGGATTGAGATGTACCGGATTTGTTGTAACAATTTTGAAATGTTACGAAAGTCATTTCATAATGATAGAAATTGGACGTAACAGGAATATTCTTTAACATTGTACTTATTATTTTTAATTAATGTTGCATGCATCTATAAGAGTTTTTTAATATTCAAAAAGCACTCCATACAATTCCTAATGAGTACTATTTCACGAACTTTTAAAACACATTACGCATCTATAATATTTAAAAAAAATACTACACCAGAATCACCATTTTGTAACGGTTATAACCGTTACTAAAAATTTTTGTAACGTTTATAAACGTTAAAAATATGGCATTATAAATTTGTAACTCTTATATTCGTTACAAAATTCAAATTGTGTAACGATTATAAACGTTACTAATTGATAATTGTAACAGTTATTTTTGTCAAAATAAACCCTTCTTTAAAATTGCTAACGTTTATAACCATTACAAATAAGTTACATTTATCAAACTCACACTTATAGGTGTTACAAATTTGTAAATAAGTGTTATAAATGTGTCATGGTTGTTTACATATTTGTCACGGTTATAAACGTGACAAATTCGTTGCTAATAACAAAATTAATTTATTTTCATGACTCATATTTGATAACTTGTACCTGTAATTAATACCCCAATATCTCCAACATATAATGCACCATATCAAAAGAATTGTATATAAATTAGAAATTATTTGATAATGTCCACATTGCATCATTCTTTGAATTTAGCTAACCCTTTAACTTTGAACCATAACTAGAAAACAAATTACATCATAAAAACAAAATTTGAACTAAAATGATAATCCAACCTAAATGTTCCTCCTTGAAATTCATTATGAGAAAGCTTTCCTGCTCGAGCATTTTCTACTAATTCTTTGACCTGAAGTATGAAAATCAAAACGAATGAATCTTGCTTACGTTACAAGCAAAAACGAATGAATCTTATTTTTCAGTTTATGGAATCAATACAATAGCAAAAAAAAGTATTAATTTTCCTATAAGTAATAGCATATAAGACCAAATAGAACAAATAATCAATTCAAATTGTCAAAAACTTTCTAGAGGAAGAAGACATCATTTTGAGGTTCACGTTTTGATAAACTGGATCAACATAATTTTTAAAATTTTGCACAACTAAAATACAACCTAGAGGGGTTCACAACAAACTGAGAAAGGAAGACATCATTTTGAGGTTCACAACAAACTGACAAAGGAAGAAATCATCTTAAGGTTTACTCCTTCATTAACTAGAGATGTAATTTTTACTGTTCAAGTTTGTATTAGGTTATATTTGTCAGATCCATCAAGAAGAAGGCAGTGTCGTACCAAGATATATTAATATTCTAAGAAACCTAGAGACTGAATAATTAAATGCGACCCATCCATTTTTTTGAATATTTGTTTTATCTTCATTTAAGTCCTCTACTTCAGTATACACGCTCAACAAACATAAAATGTGAACTTGGACCTCCTAAGCATGCTTTCAAGTGTTTAGCGACAATGTCGTACCTATGAACAATACCCGAGTAAACAGCTGCAGGCTTCTGGATTCACTGCAGTTGCTACCAACTAAAAGAAAGAAAGAACACTACACAATAATCCCTAAATAGCAAAGAAACATGAAACCAATCAAAGTACCCCCACCCTCAAGGCCCAATCTATGGCTCTTCTATCACACATTCATATACGCACACACATATGCATGCAGTCAGACAAGACCAAAGGAAAAGAAAAAAGTTATTGGGAATTGAGGTAAATATAGCCCCAAAGATAAATAAAATAAGTTGGAATATATTCAAAAGAGAGTATCTTAGACAGAAACTTAGAACATAACTAAGTGCACGAATAAGATTAACCATAATAAAGAATATGTTGTGATCATTAACAAGGACAGAATACTTCAAATATAAATGTTAAACAAAATATCATACAAACACTTCCTTGCAAACAAAATATCATACAAACACTTCCTTGCATTTAGCTTTTTTAGTCGTGATTTCTCATTTATATGTGCCAATGCCTAGCTACAGACTAACAAGTGCACCGGAGATACTTACTAAAGTAGATATCAATTCAAAGTCTGCTGAAGGAAGCAAGAAAAGAGTTAGAATTATAACTTGGTTAGGAAGAACAATGCTTACGTGCTGCGTTGTTCATCATGAAAGGGCTTCCACCGTCAACAGTTTTATGGATATCATCGTCACCGCAACAGCCGATGCAGCTCATTATACCTTTTCTTCAAAGGAGCTCCCTATCAAAACCAACAATTCTTCAGTTTTTAGTAAAGCAAAGTTCACTTTTAAAATATAATTCTAGCAGGTAACAATTCCACAGGTTTTATGAAAACAATCACATTGAGAATGCACCATAGTTTTACGCCTAAAAAGATATCCTAGATAAGAATTGGTTCAACCCCTCACACACATAGTCGTACTTATCATGTTTGTTCCTGATTTGTTTTTTGTCACATCTCTTTTTCTTTGTTTATGTTAACAAGGAGTCCAAATTCGTATACAGAAACATAATCAAGAGAAGGAAAAAAAATCAAAACAAACATACCATGATTCCATGAACACCCTCCTTTGCTCATTAATTAGATACCTATATACAAGCATTTAAACAAGAATAAAGATTCAACATTAACTAACAAAGTGTCTTTTCTACAAAAGAAAAATAGCGCAGGGGAGATGGTCACCATATACTCAAGAAATATATAGCTAGGCACTTTTCTAAATTACTTAAGAACATATCTATTTTTCAGGTCAAGCATACGCAAAAGACTGGATTAAGCCTGTGAATCAATTGGATGTAACCCACAAGGTTTGGTCATGTTCAGACCTTATTGATAAATTTTGATCTCACCTCCTGCTAGCTGATTGGAGTAAATGGTTGGACTTCTTTGTTTGACTCTTAGGATTGCAATGAATTAAGGCATAATTAGCTTGTAATCTCACAAAAAGTAGCCTTCCAAAATATATTAGCAAGCACACCCTCAAGTTTATGATATATTATGTCATAAACATGAAAAGGATAACATGAGAGGCAAAGGCAAGATAGACAAAAATATTGAAAACTAAAGGTATAATCAGATTGTCTCCAAAACTAGAAGCATCCGCATAGTTTTGACCAAATACCATAGGCTATTTATCACCCTCCCCTGCATATAAAAATTTTGCACATACCTTGATGTTGCTAGGCAAATATCGAAAGCTGAAGGTACACCTTTAAAAGAAGAATACATGCATTAAGAGACTACACAAGACAAGAGGGTCCTAGATGCAACATCAGCACGAGGTAATGAAGGATTATTAGAACTTGACGTCCAACCTGCATATCCCATTCTTTTTATTTAGTACTATTTTGAGATGAGGATTATCACACCTATAACCAAGTTAAATGAGTTTAGATAATTTGTAAGAACAACTATAAATAATGACCATCAATTCAACATTCAAATACCAATAATAACCAGTATGCTATGAACTTATTCCATTTTGAAGCACAGTGTTTATATATAAGAGTAGTCAAATGTCAATCTCTTTTTTGTCTAAAATGTACTTAACACAAAATTCAGAAAATATATATATTAGAACTTATTCATGTTCCCAACAATATGAAACCCTATTTGATTCAAGTATTCCTACAAGCAACCAATGCAAATGCAAGGACATAGTATATATGCTATATGATTACAAAGATAATTAGAAGGTTAGTGTCTATATATTCTAGGCAAGACTTTTCTTAATCCTTGGTTTCACTTGTATAAGATGATTAATAGACTAAGAAAGAGACAGAGAAAGGCATTTCAGGGATCAAGGTAGTATATATATATATCGTAATAATTTCACTAGGTTAAGTAGCAAAGATTTTAATGTCTGGAAAAATTCATTTTGGGTCTTAAAATTGATGGCAACGAAGCAAAAGCAGCATCAACAAAAACTAGATTGAAATTCTAACCTGAATCGATCCGATCTAAAACCACACCAAAAATAAAATCAAACCTGCAACCACTCCATAAAAACCCCTTTAAAAATAAACTCCAACCAGCAGCCTATTTTAGAGATCCCCAAGTTCAGGTCAAGAGTGTCTTTGGTGCCTGGATGCCATAAAAAAAGATAAAGAATTATTATCTCCATGAGAAATTAAGGAACCATAAAAATTAAAAATATCAAAGTATCAAACAAAGGGGACTTTGTAAACAATTACCTATATCATGGATGATCTTGGGTACAATTACCTATATCATGGATGATCTTGGGTACTATCTCCCCTGCATACATACTTGGCTGAAAATTGGTGACTGCTTCTCTTACATTACATTTGATGCTACCTTACCCTAAGCCCTTATTCCAGAAAACTACATTGGAGACTTGTGTTGGACGAAAGATGTACTTTGGATGAATATACAAACAAAGAAACCAATTCAGGTCAGGGAATTCTAAATGACATTCTTAATAAGATAAACTGAAATTCTCAAATGAAATATTTCTTAGCAAAGAAACACGTAGCAAATAAATACAATTATACCATCATCAAATCCCAACCATAAAAACCTGAACATTTTTTAAGAAAAGAAGGTAAATTTAGACCTAACTTCTACAAATACCCACAAGTTCCTAAAATTTTACAACCACTGTTTGTGACAACAAAGCGAAAACGCTTTTAGAAATTTAAAAAATTAGATTTGGAAATATGTCGAAAATTTGGAGGAAACACCCACAAGAGTTGATTACCTTTAAAATAACCTTAAAAGAAGAATATACAAAACCATACAAACAGTTCTACAAAAAACTAGAGATAAGAAACCCTAGTTCGATTTTGATGCTTCTGACCAAACTAAGGTGGCGTTTGTTTTTTTTTTTTCTGAATCTGAATCTGAAATCTGAATCTGAGATCATCTGGATCTGACTTGTTTGAATTTAAGTTTGTTTGTTTTTTCATCTGAATTCTTTTAATAAATTATGTCTGACTGACTTTTTGACACTTTTACACTTATTTATACTATTGCCACATGTCATGCTCTCATCCGATATAGCTGATGTGTCGAACTCTTAAGCTAATCCCTCTCGCATATTCTCTCTAAGAAAGGCTTAATTATTGTCAACAAATCTCTCTTATTATAGTAACAAGTTTCTACAAGAAAAATTGACTTTCCTTGGAACAAGGTACACAAGGTATCACGAAAAATAGAAGTAAAAATCTAACAAAAAAATAAACAAAAATTAAACAAAGTTTATTTATAAAGAAGTGAAAAAAAAAAGATTAAAAGAACTAGCCCATATGCCTCGCACGGGCATATCAAGACTAGCTTAAAACAGACCATGAGATCCTTTTTACATGGTTGGAGAATTCAGTCATTTAAAAATAAATGAAGGACAAAATTGTAAAAAAGAGTGACTCAGCACTCAGATAAACTTTTCAGTACAAAATTTTCACTGACTCAAATCAACCCCTTTTCAGACCTTTTGCTGAGTCAAATTTTGACTCAGACACTCCAAATAATAAAAACAAACAATCTGAAATCTGACTCGGCCCAATTTAGACCCCGAGTCAGATTCAGACATGGTTTTCAGAAAAAAACAAACAAGCTCTAAATCCTAAATAAAAAATCGATTAGAAAAAGAAAACACTGAAAATCGAAAAAAAAACCCTGTAAATCGAAACACTAGTTCGAGTGAGAGAGAGAGAAAGAGAGAAATGGACATAGACATAGATTTGAACCTGTAAATGGACGAATTCCTATGGCGTTCAAAGCTTCTCCTTCAATGAATTGAGCGCATCAGATACAGAGAAAGAGAAAGAGAAATTTGATAAAGTAACGAAGGAAAGAGAGATGATGAAGAGAAAGGAGGCCAAAAGAGATGAAGAAGAGAGGATGAAGGTTTCATCTGACGAAAACATGAAAAGGGTGAGATTTTCATCAGGTCATCCAAAAAAGAGGGGAACTTTTTTTTTTGTCGGGGGCGGGAGTAAAATTATGAGCGCGAAGTTGAAAATACTCACGGGGTCCCAGAAAATTTTCTAGTCCAGTTGTCACGTTTATTACTCACGTTTATAATTGTTACAAACCTAAAAGATAATTTGTTACAAAACTCCCATTTTGGTGTAGTGAAAGTTACAGATATCAAGAAAATTTGTTATAAAATTAGCAATATAGTGTAGTGAACAGTGCTTCAATCTTGTGATACTTAATGCAAGTAGTGAGTCTCAATATTCCACGAACCAGAGCGAGTATGTACTTCACTTCTATCGTTCTATATAATTCCATCATAGAGTTCATTTTTGAAAATCATGTACCTTTATATCTTAGAAACAAAAAATGCAACAAATATTTATACGAAATCAGTTATATGGAGGTTTATTAGAAGTTAAAATAATTTGGTGGGGATCACTTTGAACAATACTTTTAATGCAGTATCTGTACAAAAAATTAGAAGAAGAAAGAGAAGAAAGAAAAAGAAGAAAAAAGTAGCACAAAAGAAGAAGAGGATGAAAACTAGAAAGAAATAGAAGAAAGAAAAAGAGAGGAGAAGAATTTGGGAATAATCTTAAGGAGAAGATGGAAATTCATTCATTCAATCATGGCTAATCGTCTCTGACCAAATAACATAACATAAATAGACACCGTAGAGCCCTTGCTAGAATCATTGGCATTCGAAACCAAAGCTTGGGTGATAAGTACCTGGGTGCCCCCATTGTGTTCCAGAAATCAAAAATCCAAACTCACCTTAGCCATCTCAAATCAGTAGAAAATCGCATCAAGGCTTGGTCCTGCCATTTGCTTTCTCAAGCTGGTCGCACAACTCTGGTGAAAGCGGTGGGTGAGCCTATCCCCCTCTATCAGATGGCGGCCTTTCTCATTCACAAAAACCTGTGTAGGAAGATTGACTCTCATCTTTGCAGGTTCTGGTGGGGTGAATCTATCGACACTAGCACCAACAAAATGCACTTACTTGCCTGGGATACCATTTGCAAACCAAAAGCTGATGGGGGTTGGGTTTCAGGAAAAGTGAATTTAATAATCTGGCCATTCTTGCTAGAAACGCATGGAAGCTAGTGGAGAACCCTGATTCCTTACTTGGAAGGGTCCTTAAGGCTAAGTACTTTGCTAGAGCGGATTTCCTCAGTGCTAAGTGCCCTACGAATGCTTCGTGGGCTTGGAAATGCATGCATCACATTAAAAAGAGAAATAAACCATTTATCTCTTGGGTTATGGTGATTGTAAGTTCATTGACCCATGGTGTGACCGTTGGATTACCGACATAGGTGTGGTTATTCCTAGATCTAACACCATTCCTAATCCCACTCTAAGAGTCTCTGATTGCATTGATCAAAATCTTAGGAGCTGGAATCTTGTCACTTTGTCTCAACACTCTGACCAATCTTCTATTGAGAAGATTATTAGGGTCCCCTTGAGCTCATCAATTTCTAATGATAGAAGAGTTTGGGACCTCAATCGGGATGGTAAGTTTACTACAAAGTTGGCTTACTTTGCCCTTAATAGAAAGAGTGCCCAATCTGAGGATATTATGTGGAAGAAGTTCTGAAAAATCAAACTACCTCATCGGGTACAACTTTTTGTGTGGAAAGCTGGTGTTAATGCTATCCTAGTGAGAGAGACCTTGAGCCATAGAATACACCTGGATTCAAACTTGTATCTTTTCTGCCATGCCTATCCTGAGTCGGTTATGCATATCTTTCTGTTGTGTCAGAGCATTAATAGGGTTTGGATCATATCGAATTTGCAGAGCCATGTGAACTTGTTTAATGGTACTGACATTAGGGACTGGCTTAGATTTTGGTTAGGAGTACACCCTTACCATAGTAGTGAAGAAAGAGTACAAAAATTACCCTTTGTTGCATGTATTATGTGGTCCATCTGGGTAGACAGGAATAACCTTATTCACAATGGCAGAACTAATAGTCATGAAACAATCGTTAATCATGCCATACACCTGCTTCCTAATATGAATTTCCAAAGACCTAACTCAACTAAAACTACCCCCACAGTCAACCGAACCTTGTCTTGGATGCCTCCCCTTCCTGGGTGGACAAAATCCAACACCGATGGTACTTGGGATCATAGTAGTAACAAAGGTAGTACTGGTCTGGTGGTTCGGAATCATGCTTCAAAGTTCATACATGTAGCTGCTTCACACTCTTGTTTTGTTTCAGCAGAAGAAGCAGAAATTAGAGATATCTGGCTTGCAGTGAAGAAGGCCTTGGAAATGAACTACAAAAAGGTGCTGATGGAATCGGATGCTGGGATAGTGATCAATCAAATTAATGCTAAAAATTTTGTTGAAAGATGGAGTACTGACGCTCTCTTACAGGATATCAAGAACTGGAGATCTAAATTTGAGAACATCTCTTTTTGTTTTGTTCCTAGATGTTGCAATAGTGTAGTGCACGATCTAGCCCATTTGGAAAAAACCACTATGTTGGATATGTTTTGGGCCTCTCCTCCAATCTGGCTCATGGCCTCGTTAGGGAGAGATGCCCCTTTTTAATGGCAGTCTTTGTTCTTGTTTGCTTAAAAAAAAAAATTAATAGACACTAGAAATAACTACCCCAACTCCATCCACTACCAATGACTCCCACAACAACCTACAAAAGACTGAATTACCCAAAATACCCTTTAAATAACCAGTCTCTACGTGACTTCTTCTCTTTTCGTGGTGTACTTCACCAATTTTCTTGTTTTCGTTTAGCGTAAGATTCGTCATGTTGTTGAAACCAGTCTTGTTATCCTCCACCATAGTAACATGCCTAAGTCATATTGACCAGAGGCTTTTTCCACCGTTGTTTATCTCATTAATCGAATGCCCACACCTAATTTAACTGGAGCCTCTCCCTACTTTAAGCTCTATAATAAACAACCTGACTATAATTTTCTGCGTGTTTTTGGTTGTCTTTGTTATCCTCATCTGGTGCCTTATAATAAGCAAAAGCTAGAGTTTAAGACCAAGTCTTGTGTTTTTATTAGTTATTCTGATCAATATAAAGTGTTTTTATCCTGACTCCAAACGTGTTTATATTTCTCGTAATGTTGTTTTCAACGAACAATCTTTTCCATTTGCTGTCTCCAATCCGTCACCGTTGTTGTCGTCTCCTCAGTATTTACCTACGTGGCTTGTCCTTCATTGGTCTCACACTGACCTTTTGTCTCTTCATCGCTCCTCTAATCTCCGTCCACGCCTTCTGCACCCTCTCCTTTATCTTCTGCTTCTTCTTTACCTATACCACAACAGCATACATATGCTCTCCTTTTCATCGTCTTCATCCGCTCCACCTGATTCATCTTCTTCTACTAGGCTCACTGGTTTGTCTACTTCTTCGGCCTCGCCTCCTGCAGTACCTCCACCATTGCCGGTCACGAATACAAACCCTATGCTTACTCGGTTAAAACATTGTATCACCAAACCCAAGGTTAAACCTTCTCTCTTTTCTGCTACTAAACATCCTATTGCTTCTTACTTTATTGCTACTTTAAATGAGTTGCCCTCTGAACCCACTTCATATACTGTAACGTCTAAGGATCCTATTTGGCAGGAGGTGATGTTGGATGAGATTAATATTCTTCTCAACAATGGCACTTGGTCTCTTGTCCCTCGTCAATCTCATATGAATCTTGTAGACTGTAAATGGATCTGCAAAAATCCGATGGTTCCATTGATCGCTACAAGGCTCACTTAGGGGCCAAGGGCTATTCTCAACAGTATGGTATTGATTATAATGAAACTTTTAGTCCTGTTTTGAATCCGGTTCATATTCACTTACGATTGAGCGTTGTTGTTTCATGTTCCCAGCCTATCAGGCAATTGGATGTCAAAAATGCCATTCTTTATGGGGTTCTTGATCAGGAGGTCTACATGTCTCAACCTTTTGGATTTATTGACACCAATTTTCCCAATCATGTTTGTAAGTTGCAGTAAAGTGCATTTTGCACTACCTAAAGGGTTCTTTTGGTCGTGGTTCGCAGTTTACACCCACCTCCGATTTTCAGATCTCTGCTGGCTTCATCGCTCTACTGTTGGCACTTGTGGTTTGTGGTATGGTCCTTCAAGAAGGAACCAATTGTTTCCCACTCTAGTACTGAAGCTGACTTGCCTATTCTATTTTGTGACAATATCAGCGCTACATATATGGCTTCAAATCCGATTCTCCACTCTCTCCACTCTCGCACTAAGCATGTTCAGATGGCTGATTTGTTTACTAAGTGCCTGCTCAAGCATTGATTCAATTTTTTGACTTCCAAGCTCTCACTTCAGGATTCTCCGCGTTCGGCTTGTGGGGGGTGTTAGTGAGTCATCTACGTGCATGACTTACTTGCGTTCTGATACCATATTAAGTTTTTGGGCATCCAACTCAAAACCAATGAACATAGTGTCCCAGGATCTTTATGTATTAGGTTTGCAAGGCTCTCATATCCCATGTGGGACTTTTACTCAAAAACCATGATACAATCCAAAATATATGAGTTGTATTGTCATTATATCTAATATCCAAAAGGCCATTATGCGTTGGATCAGAAGTCACGAATTAGTTTTTTATAGACCTGGCAACGGGTTAGGGTTAGGGTCGACCCTAGCCGAGTTGGCGGGTTAACAGGTCAATATTGCTCAACCCTAACCCTGACTCGTTTAATAAACGGGTCAGTTTTCCAAACCCTAACTCTAGGCGGGTTAACCCTAACTAAAATTTAAAAAATTTAAAGACCATTTATTACTCATTAATCATTATTTTAAACTTAAAACTCATTAATTAGATTAAAATTTGTCAAATTTATTAGTTGAAAGATTAAATTACTAACTAAAACTTAAAAATCAAAATTAAAAATTAAAAATTATTTATAAAAAACTGAAACTAAAGTGTTATTTTTAAAAAAAAATTATAATTCACGGGTTGGCGGGTCACCCGCGGGTTGGGCGGATTGACCCTACTGACCCGCAGGTCCAAAAATGTCAATCCTAACTCTATCCGTTTAGTTGGCGGGTCGGGTTAGGGTCGACTTTGGCGGATCGGATCACCCGTTGCCAGGTCTAGTTTTTTATTAAAAAAAAACGCACTAGGTGCACCACTTTCTTCTTCTTTTTTTTTTCCTTAAAATGAGTTGTTATCCTGAACTCAGAAACCAAACACCACCTTAACTTATCCACAATACTCTTTCTTCACAAGGAATACTCTATCAAAACGATCAGTTTAAAACCTTAAAATTTTATTGAATCTGTGTGAAGAAAACAGGTTTAATTGATTTAGAAAGAGGAATGGTTAAATGGAACAAAGACCATTGTTATTAGTATTTGAAATGAACAAAAGCCATTTGTCCAAAAGGACGAAATTCAATCGAACAACCTCGACCTAGTAGCTCAATTTATCCTGATAGGGGCAGGAATGGCACCAACTTATACTTACACTCCAGTTACACCTGCCTATAGTACCTACTACCTACATGAAGATAACCCGAAGGCTGATTTATTTTATTTTTCCTGAAGATGATTTCCTCAGATCATCCTCACAAAATAATCATATCATTCAAAAACTTTTAACCCAATCAGAAGATGCTTGAAATTATAATCTTTTCGAACCATCCATTTTACTGTTAATTTGCAACTAACTTTTGAGAAGGTTAAAATTTCTAGAACAATGAGATTTAATGTGATGACTAGATCATCTTCACAATAAATCAACTATTGGATCATCTCCATGCGGACTCTCACTGGCGAGGTATCAACAGGGTGAAGCATAAGTTGGGTATAACAAGTAAAAAGTTGGGTGTAAATACCCATCCCATTACGGATATCTCATCATCTTTGTAAGAAATAACAGATAGGTATCTTTCACCTAGAGAACATTCTCTAAGAAAACATACTTAAATAACAAACCTTAACAAATTTACAAACTTCGTGGGGATCTCCTATTCCAATAAAGATGTTTTTCCATTTACAAACTCATTGATCATCAAAAATCACAGCACACTTCTGCACACCAGCTGAGGCAGCCGAAACATGATAAAGCGGCGCAGAGCTGAGTAAGAACGATCGCACATTGCTCATTTATCTGAGAACAAGTCCGAATACAGCACATGCCACACCAACAATCACATAGCTTGGTACAACAATTTGAAGCTGCCTTTACAATAGGGTCTGCGACAGAATCAGATAATAATGGCTCTCCAAATCGTGGAGGTTTGTTTTCCGCAGTTGCAGTTGAGTTACCAAAGCCATAGCCCAAACTTCTCAGCAAGATTATCTTGCGTCCCTTGGAGTCTACGAGCTTTTGTAGGTCAAGATTGTGTAAAACCTGTTTCGATTTGAATAGTTATCATAGTATGTATGTGTATTACAGATGAAATTGATCAATCTATATCATAAAACAAAAAGGTGTTTTTCAGTGTGACTTGGGAGACAAAGGGCTGACTGAGATTTATCCTCAGCCAAAACATCTGACAAAAACAGTTAATCCACTCTGCACATTTCCTCAAGATCCATCCACGTTTCCAACGACTTTTAATCAATGGAACACTCTGTAAATAAAGAGTATCTAAAGGGCAATGCATCCCTATAGATATGTGGAGGAAAGAGAAACAGTCGTGGATAATTATGAGATGAGATCCTTACGAATGGGATAAGAGAATTCCAACTATTCTCTTTTTCTCTTAATTGAAGAAATAATTGAAAAATAAAACAGCAAGTACAAAAATGAGTTATAACCCCCAGTAAAGACTGGTACGATTCAATTCAACATTTTTTCCGTTCAGGTTTGATTGTGCCATAGCTCTATAATTCAATTTTGATTAGATTTATCGTTGGATGAACTGCATTGTTGATATTGACCCCAAAAAAGAAACTGTAGGTACAGCTAGTCCGTGAGCAGACAACCATCGCAACACATGGAGGAAGAGAGGGTGTATATGTGACGGAGAGAGAAATTGTTGTACTTTTAATTTTTAAACTAAAGTATGTCATAAATTTTGATCTATAAATCGTTTTCCAACAAGATTTTTTTTTTTTTTAACTCAATACCAAATTCTAAAAAGACAAAAAATATATATTATTTGGTGTCAAAATAATGTGTACAACTTGTATACTATAGAGAAATGCATACCTCCTGTATCCCAACTGATTCAAAGGCTTGTTTCCCTCTTTCAGTCTGAAGTAAGACCATCCGAGTGTATTCAGATGGAAGACTACTTTGTATGCTTATTTTCACAACCTGCAAAATAGAAGTAAAGAGATCAATCAATAGTGCAGGGGAAATGCTCAAGCTAGGACAGCAGAAAAGAGGAGATTAAACTAAGGTTGACAATCTACAAAAATTCAGAAATCAGATGGTTAGGATACCAATCATCTGGTGAAGATAATTTCCCTCCTAGAAGATTTACTAGAGGAGCCCATGAAATGGTTATGTTATGCCACTGGATGAGTGCCATATGAAAGACTTAATTAAACAAGGATAGTTGCTTCCGACAATTCCATCCTGCCTTGAGTATAATTTTTAAGCGTTCTTCCTCATAAAGAAAATTCAGACATTTTGAGGACAGATCTATTTCTGATTAGATTTCTGTATTCAACTCAAAGAATTGATAGAATGATCTTTCAATTAGTGAACTATCAAAACATCGAATAACCAACCTTCTCCTCAAGTTCTTTACTTTGTGAAAGCCATGCTTGAGCTGTCAGCATATCAATCTGTTTCTTTGCAACTACCTGTTAAGAAAGACAAGAAAGAAGACCAAGTACATAAGCATCCAGATCTATTCTTCGGGGAAAAAAGAAGAAGCATCCAGATGTCTATTTCTGCATTAAAACATAATGGTTTACCAGCATTAAAATCGAAAATATCATAACCAGAAAGCCAGATTAAATCACATGAGAGCTATATAACTTATATCAGTCTATCAGGTAGAAGCGCCAGTGAGGTACAATGATAATAGTACCCAAACCAACCGAAACAGGTCAACCAACACGAGAAGAAGATTGTAAGAAGCCCACATATCCATTCTGCTTTAAGGAATTAAAAAAAGAAGAAGACAGAATGAACTATGTAAATAGATATTTGTGCCTAGTTCCCTATGGGTCCTCATGTTTTAGTCCATGAATAAAATGCAAAAAAGATCAGAATGGAGAATGCTTGTTCTCACAGAAAATAAGCATATATTTTTTCTTGATAAAACCCAATTGAATATCAACTTCAAAAGTTAACACCTTACTTTATCAAGAGGGATTTCCTTCGCCCTCTGCACTTTCAAGTTTATTGTGAAGTTGCTCATATCTGCCAAGAGACCACTAACTTTAAGAGAGTCGGGAAATTCCCCTTGGTATCTGCCTGATACGATCAACGGGCTTCCAGCGGAAAGGTCTGGAATATGGCGAGGATAAACCTACAATGAGGAATACAGAAAAGACATGTAAAGCCATGGAGGACGCCAGACAATTCAAAGTAGAGAAAGTAAATCAAAATTTTGGCAGATAATTTCAATAACATCTGTCAACCATATGTGAGCGTGAATATTTCCAGTAGGTTAATAAAAAAATATAAGCATGGTGCCTGATAAAGGTGACACAATCGTGATAAACATAAACTGCAGTCGTATCAGCTCAAGTTAAGTGTTCTATAGAACGAAGGGGAACGACCTCCTTTATAGGTCATAGCTATATGGAAGCAGCAAAATTTGCATCCTAGCAAATTATTAAAGAGGAAATAATAGTGAAGTCAATGAATCCCAAAGACATTTAAAATAGCCAACGATGACGTCCATCTTCCTTAAAGAAAAAGATATCCCTCACATTATAAAAAGGGCCTTCACGGAGGAAAAGAATGAAGTATGGTAAACATGAACAGTTCAACTAACACTATCTTTGAAAAAAAAAAAAAAAGGAATAGGGAAGTAGTAACTATGGTGCCAGTTACATGCAGAACTTCTTAGAAGTATCAATAGAAAGTCAGAAGCAAACCTCATTTGTCTCTAGATGATCCAATTTATCAATGGTTATATTTGCAAGAATGGTAGATGAAGCTGTAGTATATAGTCTTTGAAACCGAATGTCAATTGAATCTGGTCAAACAAAAAAAGGCATAATTAAAGCCTTGAGTTTTCAAATTTAGATCCTTATTATGCAATTTTTTGTAAATGCCAATGGCAAACTAATAAGGGACCTATTTGTTATCAAAGAACAGAACTAACCTGGACAGTACGCAGCATCATAATAACCTCTGCCAATTAGTGCAAGCACTTGCAAGAAATAATGGTTACAGTATGTACCTAGCAATTTTTGTATACAACTGTAAGTCAAATTACAAAAGTGATGACAGTACATAAGTAGCTTGAATGTGTTTCCATGTAAACTTGTACGTGGTTTAATTTTGTCAAAGCCGAATTATCGTATCGAAGAAAATACTAAGACAACAAGAAAAGAACCTAAATGCCATAATCTTTACCTATCCCAAAAGTGGAAATACGTGGAAACCTCGATCCTCTATTTGACACTTGACTTCGTACAAGATCGCATATGTGTCTTTCATCTTCAACAGCTCCATCAGTAATGAGAATAATTAGAGGAACTGAATCAAACGTATTAGATAACATCCCCAATGCCTGAAGGAGAACAGATTGGAGAAAAAGGATCATAAGGTATCCGCTCCAGAGTTGAGAGTTACTATGGGTTGTGCTATAATAGAACATCATTTATTAACATGCTTGCATAATAGCAAATATTGAAGCTTGCTATAGAATACAGAGTCTATAGACCATAAAGGACATATGAACCCTAACCATCCATTTGATGGAGAACCTCATCAATGTGCTAAAAGTAAGAGCACCTTACTTTGACAATCAACTTAAAAACCCACTCAACAGTCAACACTTTGTTCTGGACAGTGAATAGGGCCCAGTAAAAAGTGGATGAACAAGTGCAGGAACCAACTGAAACAATGTAGTTGTCATAAAGTTATCAGTTCACAGATATTACCAGATGCAAAAACACAATCAGTGGAACCTCTATTTGTCACGACTTTTTAGCCACAATTTTTTGTAGATGAAATATAAACATTAGATTTTTTTTCTTTTGTTTTTAGACATTATTTTTATTAGTCTATCTGTGCTACATCTCCTCATATGAACTATATCAATAAACGTGATTTCCACACATAGACGATCAAAAGTGGTGAAGTTTTGTGGGAAAATCTACTGAAAACTAGTTGTGAAGAAGACTACCTGATTTAGGGGTAGTAAAATGTTTGTTCCACCTCCTGCAACAAAAAATTTCTGCATCCATTGAGTAGCTTTTTCAATTGTTTCCTTGGTTGCCAGCTCCAGTGATGATGAGAATAAGAAAGTTTCTTCATTGAAAGCAATAATGCTAAAAGAATCCTCCAGATTGAGCTTCGAGAGGGCTGCAGATAGTGCATTCTTCATGCTCTCGATGGGCCTTCCTCGCATGCTTCCACTTATATCAATAAGAAATACCACTTCTTTTCTGAATACCTATCAGTTTACTGGAGTGAGGTAAGGGTAGATATAATATAATAGCATAAAAAAAAAAACTAACTGTATGATGGCAATAAGAATTAAAGTTACTGCAGACCATAGATGCTGGCTATAATTTTCACTTAGCAGGATAGTTTCCTATTTTCTGGTTTGGAGGATTGGGGGCGGGGGGAAGTTAAGAAGAAACATTTGGCAGGATAGCTATGTAATAGAGGCATTATATAGTATATTGATAATATAGAATGGTGGATCACATCGTCATTTGATCTACACTGTATACAAAAGTATGCATTTCTAAAAGTTAGGGAGTATGACAACTCCACCACATCCACAATGTAGAGTGGAGAAAACTCTAGCAATGGTGACTAAATATTAAGTTTGTGGGCATCCAACTCAAAACCAATTGGCAATGAGTGGAGTGGCCAGGATCACTATATATTGGGTTTGCTAGGCTTTTATATCCCATGTGGGACTAAACAGCAAGTCCATACTCAACAAGAATTTCATTTTTCTTTTTTCAAATTTCAATTCACCAATGTAGGTCATCTTTTATAAACCATGTCCCAAGAAAAGATTCCTATAATAGAATAATGTGATGAATAAAACAGATACAAAAAAAATAGCCACTACACTAATTCCTCAAACCTTTCTACTCTGGTTACTTCCTGGGAAAAGGTAGAAGCAGAACATCTCCCTTTGATCAAAGTCTTGCATGGATGGAGACTGTAAGAGCAACCCACCCAATATGTCACTGGAAGATTCCTGCAAATATTTAGATACTTCTCAAACAAGTTACTGCATGTACCCGAATTTCTATCTACAAAAACTACGGCAACGAATGTCAGCGACTCACCATTGCGCAACTTATCGCGTATGAAAAACTAAAGTCAGTATGTGACCATGCAAAAACATCTGCTTCATATGAGCAAGCTAATCTTCCCACTTGCTTTCTTATAAGCTGAAAACTCAACAAACATTTCACTTGATTAATATATAGAATATTAATTCAACACTAAGAAACTTGCTGTTACTGACCTTCAAAGGATGGCTAGCTTTCATGCATTGAATTTCTGTGCCAGTACCAGAACTTACATTCAACATTATCTTTTCTCTCTTGGATATTCCCTTTCCAGGAGAAGCGACGAATTCTGGAAACTTAAATGGTATACCAAGGGAGAACTGACCCGAATTATATATTAATTTCTGAGACCAACTGATTTTAACTGAAACAATGGACCCTCCCTCAACCTTGGAAATCGGAGTGGAAAGAACATAGAGATACATCAGATAATGGAAGGAAAATTAACAATATCCATAGATAACCAACAACTATTTTAATGCCAAAGGATGCTGTAAGAAAGTACCTGTGGTATTGGTAAGGTAAATATCTGGGGTTTCAAGAAGCCTCCATCTTGGGTTTTTGCTGCTTTTCCCATATCCATTTTTTCTTCCATGGCAATGAGCTGAGTCGAATATGACCTTCCACTAACATCGACCTCCACACCTAGAACTGAACCCTGTTAGCAAATCATTTCTTTCTTGAGAACAAGGAGTAAGCGCCACAGTCCCAAAAAGGAAGAGAACTGAGTAATACACTCAGTATCTCAGGCAAGATAAGGTCATCAAGATATTTCTGTAATAGTTGCTATTGTAGTAGAAACTGAAACTTCCTCTCTGCTAGTCGACATGAGGGACACTGTAGTCCACACATGAAAATAATATGGAGGCAAATCGTCTCAGACATAGATGATAACTCGGCTGACAGAGATATACCATCCGAATTTCTCCAAAAACGGAACAAGTCACTCAACTCCATCATGTTTAAGCCCAGATCTGAATTTGCTTGTTGACCATAATATAGTTGTGGGGGTATAGTTCTAGCTTTCAAGTACAACATAGAGTAGCTTCATAGTCCAGACAGTCACTCTTGCCTGCCTTTTCTCTTTTCCTTTATATTTTTAGTGTAGGCTCTATAGGTGAACTAGTGACCATGAAGCTTCACTAACTTTAATTTAAGCTCGCTTCAGGGAGTTAATCCAAGTACTTAACCTAGGATCAACTCCCGACGGCAGCCCTTTCCTCGTAGGTGGCTACACCATCCTACTAGTATTCAATGCAATGACACTATGCCATATACCAATGGTTTTTTAATCTACCTATAGGTTGCCCTTTCCGTGACTCGAACCTTGGATGTAGGGGTGGCTCTAATACCAAATGTTGTACCCGATGATACACCTCAAAAGCAATTGCGGATAAGGAGAGGAAACTCTAAGTACTTAACCTATGATCCTAACAGTATCCATAACAACAATCTCTACTATATATTAAGAGATACTATAGGTTTGAAACGACTCAAAATGAGCCGTCATTACAGCCCTCGATCCCTCCAATGAAATTAATTTGACTTTACAAAATCTCCCTTAAAGAAACAGAATTATTCAGACATAATTCNATTTTTTTAAAACAATCTCTAATTAAAAGTGCTCCAAAAAAAAAAAATTTGTTTACTCACTCACCAGTTTTGTCTAAACACCCACTTATTCTTACACCTCATTTAGACCCATCAATGGGGCACCCATGGATATGATCCAACAACTCAAAGAATCACATTGTCTTAAAAAAAAGGAGATTTTGGCCAAAACCCCTACTTGAAATATATTTTAGGATTTAGCCCAACAAACGTTTTGTTTTAATCTACGGCCCCCGGGTAACAAACTAAATCCCTCTTCGGAGAGGGTTTCAGTGTGGAATTTACAGACATTGAAACCCTCTTTACACACACTGAAACCCTCTCCGGAAAAGGGTTTCAGTGTGTTACCCAGGGGCCTTAGACTAAAAGAAAACGTTTGTAGGGCTAAATCCTAAAATACGTTTCAAGTAGGGGTTTTTGGCTAGTTTTCCCTGAAAAAAAAAAATTAGCCCCATAGAAAATTCATTGAAATTTTCAGCTTTTTGAACCATCCATTTCACCGTCAATTCTCAAGAATCTCTACCAACTTTTGATGGGATTAAAAGATTTAGAACGATATGATTTCTTGAAATAAAGATCTCGATGGTGCGGAGAACATCCTCACCAAAAATCGGCCTTTGGAGCATCTCCATTTGGGCCCATAGACAGGTGTAAACAAGGTGTAAGGATTAGTGCGGTGAGTAGAGAGAAGAGGTGGGGTGTAAATAGTATTTCCACATATCCATCCCTATGAGTCTTTACTCAACTAAAATGAATCTTCTTTCCAAAATTGCTCCAAAAAAGAAGTAACATTCCTCCTCCCAAAATTGCTAAGAAACAGAATAACAGAGAACTACTTGTGCATATTCCCTACAATAACATTCCTCTTTCCAAATTTTCCACCAAAAAAAACTACTCAGACATGTCCCTCAACTAAAAGTAACATTCCCATTTTGGATTCTAAGGAACAAGTCCCCTGGTGAAGATTCAAGAAACCAATTTTGCTGAACTTAACAGTTTAATTTCAGAATTTACAAATTTAGACCTACCCAGAAACCTATTTGAGCATTTATCCAAAAAAGATTCAAACTTTTCAAATTCTAACTCACCTGTTCTCCCATTGGTACCACAAGACGGCAAAAGCAGCTTCGACTTCTCATCACACAATGAACCTTCCACAATCCACTAACCGATACAAAGGCAGTATCCAAATAACAAGCAACCTCCATAGAAACCTCCTTCATATGAAGAGGAATTAAAGCTGGAGGATCACATCGACCATGAACATGAGGTTGATAGCTTGGAATATCAGGATTATCCACAACCGAAGGATCGGATATTACTGCATAAACCATCGGAGAGGTTGGAAGATGAGAATTTTTCTCCATCACTGACTGTTGTGGAGCTGAAACAGAGTGATCTTTCCCGAAATATATTCTTTTTGATAGCTTCAAACCTTCTTCAACTGATTTCACAAACTCTTCCGCCATGATTTTTAGGTTTTTTTTGTTTTTTTTTCCGATGGTGAAGCTTAATAAGATCAGCTTGCTTTGGAGAAGATTAAAGTGATTAATTAGGGTTTTGATAATTGAGATTAGTAGAAGTTGATGGAGAGAAGAAAACTGGATGAAATTTTTCTGAGAGAATCGCTTTCTGAATGGGGTTTAGGTTTGCTTCTAATGCTTTACAACCAAAAAGTAAAAGTGAGTATTTGTCTGCGCATGACATGAGGGGAGAAAATGTTTAGAGAGAGAAAGTAGAGAGAGAAAGAGGTTTCAGAGAGTAGAGAGAACAGAGAATGGAGAGTAACGGTCGTTATCACAAGCGACTTCTGGTTTTCTAAAAAATATTAAATGAGCCAGACGTTAGGAGACACGTGGATAATGAGGTCCTTTAATGGGGCAGCAAAGAAGATGTTTGTAAAAGTGACACGTGGTGGAACCGCGAATAATATGAGGCGTTGATGGCGTGAGAAAGTAATAAGAACATCTGATAAAAAAGCGAAAGTAATAATGACATGTTTTTTTTTTGGTGGAGAGATATAATAGTGTATAACCGGGAAAACTGTGGCATTTTACACCTTTCGATCTGACCGTAAAATATTTTCCTCGCGATTTATGTTTTGAATCGTAAAATGCCGAGTTGAATCCGATTCGAATGACTGACCGATTTTCAAGAAATCAGTAGGCACTGCCGAGTCACATTTAAGTGCACAAAATGACGTCGCTCTTTCTTTAGTTAGTCCTTACACTAAACCCACCCATTTCAACGCTCCTTGAGTGTTAGATAGAATTTTTTAATTTTTTTTTTTTTAACCTCAACTCTGACTCGAACTCGGACTCGGTCATGACCGAATCGAATACCGAGTCCGAGTCGGCGAACCATGGATAGAAACGATCCAAGCCNTTTTGAATGGGACTATTGCTCAGGTTACATTGTGGCATAGATACACGCAGTGGGCGTGTGAGAAGCGTAGAGAAATTGCCAAGAACATCGTCACTAATAAACGCAGGAAAGGCACCCACCAACGGGCACAGAGAAACCGCCAATAACAGCGTACCTATATTTATTATCAGATTATATAGGACAAACTTAACGGTAATACTACGACTGAAAAATTTTGATCCCAAGACCTCCCACTACCAAAGATTTATAGGAGGGATGCACAACTATTGAGCCAAAGGCTCATGTGCGATCCAAGCCTCTTTAGTGTACACCTTTGAATCGTCTCAATGTTAAACTGACGGAGTTTGGAAACCGACAGGTGTAAAGTTGGTGTAGAAATAGAATTTTTTTCTTGTCTTTTGACACTATAAACGACCTCGAGAAAAAGAAGCATGCATTTTTTTACACCTGTATCTTCTCTTCCATCTACCCTTCCACAAGGGTCCCATCCGGTCCCACCAAAGTAAAGGTTTGTGATAAAAGTCTTGATAATGACAAGTAATGCTACGTACCAAGTCACAGTAGCTAGCTTGGTTATTTTTGGACATGGAAATGAGTAGCACTAGGTACTGTGTGGTCATTACTTACTGCTTGGGTCCTCTGTTAAGTTTCTATCACGTAAGGACCCACCACTCGGATTGATATCTTTCATCATAGTAGGGCCCATGGGGTGGACCAAATGTGGGGAACTTACCGATCTATTTATAACGTCACAGTAGACCCAACAATCACAGTCTCACAGGACCAAATTAACTATTGCTTTTTGTTTTGTTGCATACCAAGGTCGAGTCTAATCAGATTGTAAGTTGATAATTATGGGATTTTCTTCCTTAAAACTGAATTCTCCATCTGGGCCATCACCCACGCCGAGGTTCCATTTTTTTTTTTTTTTTTTTGTTCTTTTTTGTGTATTTATAGTCAATTTGAACGGGAATTTTAGATAGGGATGCAAGGATCAAAAATTTAGTAGAAAACTAGTTAGATTTATAAAATAATTTTTAACAGTTTTCACCAAAGTTTCTAATCCCCAAAAAATTACTGCCTAAAATTTCACATGCGACTATTAATTTAAGGAGTGAGGTTATATAGCCCCCCTTAAATAGCCCAATAATAACCCCTTCACCTTGTAGGGTGTAAAATATCGGATTGGAAAAAATCAACGACATAAAATAAATAAGAATAAACAAAAATTGACAAGATGGATTTACGTGGTTCGGCCTGATCTTCGACTACGGCTACATCTTTATTGATTACCAGTGAATACTGTTGTGGGATGCCAGATTACATAGATGACACTCTGTATTTATAGAGTGAAATAACTTCTAGCCTAAGACTTCTATCACAATACAGAAACTAAACAATATTAGGTAAATACAAATATTGAGAAAGTGATAAACATAATCTTGGCAAGATTATCTTCAGATCTCGATTATCCTTCGAGATCTCAATCTTCAATATCTCCTAATACCCCCCTCAAGTTGGAACACATAAAGGATTGAAGTGTCCAACTTGAAGTCGTTGATAGCCGTCCGATGAAGCAAACTCTCCTTGGGTGCACGTACAAGAAACACTTGATCACTACATAAACTTTTCCATCTCCAAATAACGTTGTCTTCCAAACTTAAAAGCACCAAAGACCTTGAATAATAAAAAATAACTCAAAAAAAAAAACTATAATCATAGACAGAAACTGGGTGGAAGAACCGCGGAAATTTTGGTTGGAGTTTTGATGATAAGATCTGTGGTGGAGATTGAGTATGGTTTGAGTGGTCCGGAAGGGACTTTTGAAGAAGGCAATTCGAAAGCTTTGAGATTATCTGGTGATTGGAGTGACAACTGATCAATAACAAGATTGATCGGGCTAGAACAAATTATGACAAAGGGTGATCACTAAGAAAGATTGATCGGAGTAAAAATCAAGAAAACTTAATCAAACAAATGAATCTAGAATGTAGATAACGAAACTAGAGCAAACGAACCAACAGAGAAGCATAAACTCTGTGGACATTATAAAAAATATGTAAAATTAACCATTAAAGGTGAATCGGCAGCAACACGAACTATTGTGAAGGAAGGGAAGTTACACCGATAATGTTAATAACGGAAGTAGTGGCGACACCTATATAAATGACAAACGGAAGCAGAAAATAGCGGATCTACATCTCTGATACCATGTAAAATATCGGATTGGGAAAAAACAACGATATAAAATAAATAAGAATAAACAAAATTGACACGATGGATTTACGTGATTCAACCTGATCTTCGACCTACATTCACGACACAAAAAGCCACTAGGGCTACATCTTTATTGATCACCAGTGAATACTGTTCTGGGATGCCAGTTTACATAGATGACACTCTGTATTTATAGAGTGAAATAACTTCTAGCCTAAGACTTCTATCACAATATAGAAACTAAATAATATTAGGTAAATACAAATATTGAGAAAGTGATAAACATAATCTTAGCAAGATTATCTTCAGATCTCGATTATCTTTGGAGATCTCAATCTTCAATATCTCCTAATATAGGGCCCACATGAAATGCATCAATGGGTTGATTTTTGGAAAGGATGATCTACATGGTGAGGAGAACATACTCACCTGAAATCAGTCGGTTCTAATACTTCTAACCTCATAAATCTGCCCCTGTAAATCAACGGCCAAAATAAAAATTTAAAACTTACCAAATTTTTAAAGACTAATTTGAGGGGGGTTGGAAGTTTTAGAACGAGCTGATTTTTTAATAATATGATGATATACATAGTGAGGAGAACATCCTCTCCAAAAATAAACCTATGAATATACATGCGGGAGGTTATATAAGAGGGGCTATATAACCTCACTCTAATTTAAGTTGTAATAAGAATTTATCATATTGGTCAGCAGTATAGTCCATTGATTTTATGTTAGTAAAAACATTTGGCGAAAATGTTGCTAAAACACCTTAGTTACACTTAATGTGTAAGATATATATCTATATTATTATTTGTGGGTTCTGTAAGTAAAAACTCTATGATTACAATTAAGGTCCACTATACACTTGTATAAAATGGAATGAAATGACCCCATCTGTCATTCTGCATTTTGCATGGTATTGATTAGCCTCCCCATAAGGCTAATGTGGAGAATAGCAAGAGAGCAGAAGATTATCTTCTCTTCTCATTAGTCTTAAGATTATATCGATTGATGCAGGTATGCCACACATGCCTGTGATGATGATGATGAACATCCATATCCTTTTGTATGAAAAAAAAAAAAAAAAAAAAAAAAAAAAAATTTAAAAACCGGAATCAAACCCCTGTCTTTTTTTAGTGGACTATGCTATTTGAACACTAAGATCGAATGTTACAATTGTAACACCGGATTGTGAGGCCCACATAATTATATTTCAAGAGTTGAAATTTTGTGAGATTGTTCTCCTCACTATGTACATCATTTTCACAAAAATCTGTCAATTTTAAAACTTCTAATTCTATCAAAAGTTAATCAGAAGTTGATTAAAATTAACGATGAAAAGTGAACGTAAGGAAAAGAGTCAAAGTTTTAATAGGATTAGTAGTTTTCGAATGTGCTGATTTTTTTTACTGTATTCGAATAGCAAAATACTTTTTTTTATATCATTTCCTTCTAAAAAACCATCATTTTATCTTTGATATATAATCGAATATAATGACAAGGCAAAACAGAAAAGAACAAATTAGTGGGAACGCTGGATGGCACTACCAATTTAAAAAAATGTTATACATTGATTTGATGGCATAATTTTGTACATGCTCGATTTTTTCCAAAGATGAAAATAAGAATAAAAATCTAATTGGTAAAAATCAATTTTTTTATTTTTAGCCAAAAAATAGATTGGCTTTTCTGAGTTAAACAAAACATCTTATATGAAAAAAAGAAAAGAAAAACTAAAATCTTTATCTCATAACATCTTATATGAAAAAAAGAAAAGAAAAACTAAAATCTTTATCTCATAACAAATTAGATTCGTTTTACTTTTTTTTGAGTAAAGATTCTTTTTTATTTTTAAAATTTTTTATTTAAATTAAGTACATAAGTTTTTTTTAACAAAATGGTAACCACGTGACTGTTTAAAAAATGGTCTATTATAACGACTCTGAACCGTTACGTTATATCACTATAATGTCGTTACATGGCAATTACCGTTATAATTGTTATAACGGCCATTATTTTGTTAAAAATAACGAAAAAAAACATAAAAAACCTATTTTAACCTTTAATTTTTTCTAAAAATTTAAAAATTGTTATTTTATGTTATAACGATCGTCATTTTATATTATTTTTTATAATTATTGTATTTTTATAATTAAACACAAATATCGGTTTAGAGTTAGAAACTGTTACAAGAGTAATAGTCCCCTACTATTACACCGTTATAACAGTCGTTTTCAAACATGGATGGTAACTGCACTGAGTGATGCTAGAATGCACGCACTTTTTGGGAGATTTACATCCCTCCCTAAAATGGACGGTGGACTATGCCTAGAAGTTTGGGAAAGACAAAACTCGATGATGTGATTCAAATTACGAGGGGATAATGGCGTTACGATTGATTTAGGGAAGAGAATCCTCCAAAATGCATACTTTTTAACATTTTCCTTTTTTTTAACCAGTCTAAAATAATGTCCGTTCCAAATGGTTTTGATCCTTGCAAGAGGCCTCGGAAGGCCTACGTCTGTTTCAATTCTACTTTTATCTTATTAAAAACAATTGAAAAAAATATATATGCGATTAATAATACTTATCTATGTTCTAGTCTTCATCATTAAAATAAAATAAAATAAAATAAAATAAAATGTTCTAGTGGTTAATAAGCAGATCAACGTGTTAAACGTGTCGGTCGATGTTTATTAAGAAACTTAAGGCGATAGTCAAAGTGACAGAGACGTGTGTTAGGACAAATTATAATTAGGGTTAGGCTTTAAAGGGACCAGCTGATTAATTTTTACCAGGAATAATCCATGCTAGACAGATAGCTAATTGCTCTTAAAAAGGAATTGCATAATTAAAATCATTTTTTAAATATAAAGCGAAAAAAGTATTGGGGAACACGGTTTATTTCAGTCCCACCTAAAAGTATGGGAGATCGTCCAATACATCTATTATGAGTTTAATTCCACCAAATTTTATATGTTTCTATTTAGTCCAAAAATAAAATTTAGACAAATCTGTCCTTAAACTAATTAGTTATGGAAATCAAAATTTGACAGAATAAAAATCTCTTTTTCTCTCTCAACATTAGTAAGCTTACTTTGCTGCTTTCGATCTTTACTTGCTTCCTTTGCTTCGATTGATCGATCATTCACCAGTTAACAAAAGATCTTGATGATGATAAGAGAAAGAGAGACAGAAAGTTTCTACCATCACCACCAAGAGAGAGAGAGAGAGAGAGAGAGAGAGAGAGAGATCGTCATAGACAAGAGGGAAAATATAAGAGAAAGAGAGAAGNGAGAGAGAGAGATCGTCATAGAGAAGAGGGAAAATATAAGAGAAAGAGAGAAGAGAATAAGAGAGAACTGGAAAAAGATCTGATTAGAAAAGAAAAAAAAAAGAGAAAAGAAGGAAAAGAGAGGATAGAGAGATAAGAGAGGGACGTAAGAGAGAGAGAGAAAAGAAAGGAAATAGAAAGAAGAGAAAAAAAGAAGAGAAAGAGATATAAGAGATAAGAAGAAAAATTTCAACATAGATCTATGCAAAAAAAAAATATATTTTATGTTCTAGTTTTGAAGATCTCGTCGAAAGTTTTCCAAAAATATAAATTTTATCAAAATCTGATTTATGGTTTAGAAGATATAGCATTTTAAAGATTTAAAACAAAAAATAAGAAACTTTTTTGTTGTCTACCTTACATGAAGTAAAACACGCACACGAGTTTTAGCAAAAGACTAAAATGTTGTTATTTGTTAAAAAAAGGATTAAATAGTCAATAAGAAACTAATAAAAGATTTTTTAGACAAATTAAAGATAGCTTGGACCAATCAGTAACAGTGTTTTAAATACCGGACCGGACCAGCCGGTTCAACTGGTGAACCGGTCAAATTTTCGGTTCGGGTCAACATTGACCTAGTAATTTTTTCAAAAACCGTCTTTTTAAATGTGAACCGGTCGACTCGGTCGGTTGAAACAGTGAACTAGGTGACCCAATCGATTTTTAAACCGATTTTTTTTAAGTTAAAGTGTAATGAGCTTGTTGGGTTTTGAACCCAGGACCCTAAACTGACAAACCTCCTACCATTTAAGCTACCATTAGATTGTTGTCATTATAACAGTATAATTGCTATACAACTAATTGTTATTTAAGAATTTTAGCATTTCTCAAAACTTAAACTGTTGAGTTTACCAACTGTGCTACATAAAACAATATATTTTTATTGTTGTTATTGTATTAATAGTTTAGACTTAACCCACTAGTCAACCCAGTAGTCCGATTTTTAAAACATTGATGAGTAATATATTTTGTGACATTGAGGTAATTGGTCAAAATCTCAAAAAGTATATATGAATTAATTTATGATATGTTCCAAGCTTAATTAATTTGTCTGAGAATTTTATAATAGCCTTGTAACTTTACAACTCCATTAAAGTGCACGTTTAATTAAACATGTTCTTTATTTAGCTCCATTAACATTCCGACCATTAGCTTGGTAAAACCAAAGGATTATAATTCATTTCTTCTCTTTTTTTTGGCAAATAAAAGATGGACATTTAAACAGCATCAACATGAGGATCTCGCATATAAAATTTTGTAAGATTTGTTTGTACGTTTAAAGGGTTGAAAATATCTATTCTATTTTATTTGAAGGAAAATGACCAAGGGCAATTTAGTGGAAATTTTTTACTCTCATCTCTTGATTTATTGGAGATAGATTAAGGGATCTATAGATTCTATACTAGCTAGTGGAGAATTCTTAAAATAGAGAAAGGAGAGAAAAAAGAAAAAGAATAAAAGAGTGTGTAGTACGTAGGTGTTTTTAGGTAAAAAATTAAGTGGGTCCCCACTCATTGGATGACTCCAAGGTCATAGGATGATTGCGTGGCCACTCGATAACTTCTTTANGTGTTTTAAATACCGGACCGGACCAGCCGGTTCAACTGGTGAACCGGTCAAATTTTCGGTTCGGGTCAACATTGACCTAGTAATTTTTTCAAAAACCGTCTTTTTAAATGTGAACCGGTCGACTCGGTCGGTTGAAACAGTGAACTAGGTGACCCAATCGATTTTTAAACCGATTTTTTTTAAGTTAAAGTGTAATGAGCTTGTTGGGTTTTGAACCCAGGACCCTAAACTGACAAACCTCCTACCATTTAAGCTACCATTAGATTGTTGTCATTATAACAGTATAATTGCTATACAACTAATTGTTATTTAAGAATTTTAGCATTTCTCAAAACTTAAACTGTTGAGTTTACCAACTGTGCTACATAAAACAATATATTTTTATTGTTGTTATTGTATTAATAGTTTAGACTTAACCCACTAGTCAACCCAGTAGTCCGATTTTTAAAACATTGATGAGTAATATATTTTGTGACATTGAGGTAATTGGTCAAAATCTCAAAAAGTATATATGAATTAATTTATGATATGTTCCAAGCTTAATTAATTTGTCTGAGAATTTTATAATAGCCTTGTAACTTTACAACTCCATTAAAGTGCACGTTTAATTAAACATGTTCTTTATTTAGCTCCATTAACATTCCGACCATTAGCTTGGTAAAACCAAAGGATTATAATTCATTTCTTCTCTTTTTTTTGGCAAATAAAAGATGGACATTTAAACAGCATCAACATGAGGATCTCGCATATAAAATTTTGTAAGATTTGTTTGTACGTTTAAAGGGTTGAAAATATCTATTCTATTTTATTTGAAGGAAAATGACCAAGGGCAATTTAGTGGAAATTTTTTACTCTCATCTCTTGATTTATTGGAGATAGATTAAGGGATCTATAGATTCTATACTAGCTAGTGGAGAATTCTTAAAATAGAGAAAGGAGAGAAAAAAGAAAAAGAATAAAAGAGTGTGTAGTACGTAGGTGTTTTTAGGTAAAAAATTAAGTGGGTCCCCACTCATTGGATGACTCCAAGGTCATAGGATGATTGCGTGGCCACTCGATAACTTCTTTAGAGGTCTTGTTAACGTGTACTTTAAGGGCACACGATAAGGTTATTTTTGAAAGAGTTTTTTTACAAGTTCGAAGTCTTTAAATTAGCTGAATTTTTGTAGACACAATATTATTATTATTATTTATAAGATGTCCACAAAAAATCAGCTCAATTAGAAATATCTAACCCTCCAAACAAATCACTTTAAATATAAGCCGTTCATTCACACTATTAAAGTTTAAATTAAGTGTTTGTGGTGCTAGAGGGTGCTAGAGGTCTCTGATTGAGCTGATTTTTTTAGATATGGTCCAAATAGTATAAATAATATACATATAAAAAAATCAGCTCATTTGGACAACTTTAAGAAACTAAACAAAACACAAAACCCAAAAGTTTATCATGTGCCCTAAGGGCACATGTTAACAAAATCCCTTCTTTACTAAGGCTCCGCAATTTAGTGGAAATGCTAACAAATTTGCCAATAAAAAGGTCCAATAGCAAGCTGATCCATGGATTTTGTTAACATGTACTCTTTGTTGTAGTTTTCTCTTGTTGTATGTGAGCTTTTATCATTAATAAACTAATTAGAGTTTACCATTTATCAAAAAAAGGGATTAAGGGATCTATTTTCTCTAGTGGGAGAAATGGATCCAGTGAGAGAGAATAAGAGAGAGGAAAAAAAAAGAGAGAGAAAATTTAGTGTAATCCGAGAGAAAGTGTAAAAAGTATGATAGAAAATGGAGAGAGAGAGAGAGTGTATGTAAAAAATAAAATATAAAAATCAATAGTTGAGCTCCACGCTCAATGATTCAGTGCCAAAATCCACTCTGCTCGATGAATGCAACACTCATTTGTTAACATATCTACTAAGGATCCATATTCTAATTAAAAGACATCTATTTTAGATGTTTAGGGATTCTACTGTGGGAGGAAACTTGTTGATCAACAAGATCAATCCCTCCCACTAGTTACCAAAATGTTAGGGATTCTAGGTTTTTAAAAATTTAAACAGGCAGCGGAATTAAAATTAGTTTAAAACTATTTCCTTGAATCCCTTTTTAATTCTTAATCGCTGTTAGGAATCTTAAGAAGGTTGGATGATTGTTACCTTTGAAGCGTGATTGAAGAAGACACTATGTTGAAGTTCTCCTCTTCCTGCTTCAATCCAACGGAGCGGATCTTCAAAATTGTTTCTCCTTCTTCCTCAAAACCAAGCCCTAGTATGTGTATTAATGGAGGCTAGGGTTTTTAGTATTTTAGAAGTAATTAGAATAGATGGAGAGGGAGGGGATGGGATCCACGATTTTTAGAGGGGTGGTCCTCTAAAAATCGCCCCTCCCTTATATATATAAGGGAGGCCATCCTAACCCTAATTTCCAATTCCTAATTAGATCTAATTTGGGTCCCACTAAAACTAGCTAATTAATTTAGTTTCCTAATCCCTTTATAACTCTTATAAAATTAGGAACTAAAATAATAATTACAAGTTGGTCCACCAAGGACTTGTAATTGAACCCTCTAGGTTTAGTGGAATTAATATAAAACCCTCCCACTACTTAATTTATAAACAGTCCCTCCACAGTTTCTGATATTCGTAAAAACCCCTTAGCTTAGTAACATTTACAAGTCAGCACTATGGGGTAATTACTTATTTACCCTTAACCATCAAATGCATTGACATTAATATTTATTCTAATAATCTTCTAAACATTTTAGAAGATCACTGGCCAGTTTAGAATAATATTCCATGCATTGATTTAAGTGAATATCTTTGAAGTGGATTTCATGTTGAATATTATAATCCTACTATGAGATTACAGTCATCCATTTTGCTCAGAATATTGGATCACGTTTTTCGTCGATTGACCTCACTGTTTGCAAAACAAAACAACTGTGACCCACATGCAGGGTATATATATATTCTCAGAATTAAGGACTTTTATCCAAAGTAGTGTAAAAATACTTTAAATGAGCTGATATGAAATATAAAGTATTTTTCGACGATCTAGTTCAATGTATTCCAAATACATCAATATACAAGTCTAGAAGTCTCTACTTCTGTGATGGAGATACATCACATCACTTACGTGATCGACTTTAGTATATTACAGTCTTCCATATAACGTGATGTTTATTTAGACCATGAACAAAGCATTAACTGATGAATCATATCTCTCCTCATATACAACACTTGTATATGAATAATTCATCGAAATTATTTATCTCACCATGCATGTTAAATATGATAAATTAAATTAATGATAAATCAAGTAACCATAGATGTCAAACTTGTTGTTTTTAGGGCATAACCCCAACACAAAACTCTTCAATGGTTTTCTTTTCTTCTCTAATGCTAACTGCAAAACCTAGCTTCATGGGCATCAAAACCTTTGTGGAATCGGATTAAGAGTATTATTTGTCTGAACTTCGACTATATACATGTCATCCATGTCTATGGTGAGACAAATCATGTTGTGGATCATTTCCCTAGTCTTTGCCCAACATGTGAATTCCTTGAAAATAGCTCCCAAAAAATCAAAATTCTCTTCAATACTCAATTTACCTACAAAGAGTAATACTAGATGGACTTTTAGACATAAATGGAGGCGACATATTAACGTGGATCATTGGCCACGCCACCCGATGCAACCAATGAAACTGAGTCATCTATTACTATATATATATATATATAAGGGGCTGCCCCCTTAAGCCATTTGGGTTCCCTTAAACACCAGGAGAGAGAGAAAGAGCGAAGGGAGGAAAGAGAGAGTGTTTTGGGGGTGGCGGCGGTGGCAGACAGCTTTGAGCTGTCACACCGTCCGTCCATCCCTATATTTTTTTTAAAATTTTTTAAAACTTTTTTAAATATCAGATATGTCCCCTAACAAAATTTATTTATTTACACTTAGTTTACACTTGCCAATAGGATCGCATTGAGTTGATCCAAGAGCTGATTTTTGTGACGATGATCTATTCATCATCTAGATCAACATTAGGGCATGTATCGTTCCCAAGTGGGCCACCTAATACTTATTTTATTCTTACACTCAATTTACAAGTGTGTTGTGCGCCTATTTAGATATGATCCAAGGGTTAATTTTTTTTGACGATAATCTACCCATCATCTAGATCAATATTAGCGCACGTATCATCCTCGAGTGAGCTACTTTTTACCAATAATAACGCGCCACATAATTTGTCAATGAGTTTGTCATTTGCTAAACACGTGTGAGGGGTGCGTGCGAAGCGTGCATGGGAATAGTGCGCGTAGCACGTTTGGACATCTAACCCATACGCGTATCGCGTGTGAGGATGATGGACAACCAACACGCGTGTGTGGGGGCTCGTGTCAATAAAGCTAGGACTTGTAGCATTATTCACCTATCGATCTATTGTAATATACTATAGGAGAAGCCTTGGGTTAACAAAATCCTTTATCTTAGGTGTGGGTTAAAAAAACCTACATTATAAACATATGGCCCAATCTATTATTTATTATTGGGTTAACAAAACCCTCTATCTTAGGTGTGGGTTAAAAAAACCTATATTATAAATATATGGCCCAATCTAAAACAACTAATTTTCTAATTATCCAATAAAAAAAAGATTGCGGATATTGCACCCCCTCTTAGGGAGCCCAATAATAGCCCCTCCATTTACACCGTCCTTTATCGATTAATTAACAGTCTGATTTATCACGGACGTGGCATAAAAGAAAAGTTGGAAGTCAGCTTGCGATCTCTCTTGGCTTCAAAAGTCAGAGAGTTAAAACAACTGTCCCGTACTATCCAGTCTCTGAGGTCAAAAAACTTCGACACATGTTAAAGATTTGACAATACGGTCATCTCTCTCACAAAACCCAAAGACCCCATTCTAAACCTCATACGCCTAACAGTAACAGAGAGAAGGAAGGTTTAGGGGTTTTGAATTTTCTCATTCTCCATTGTCACGCGAACTGCAATAAAGGTCGCCGTCGTCGCTGCTCCGGCGGTAAGTTCCACTACTTCTACAACTTTCTCTCATTTTTGCTAATTACCGCCGGAGCAGCGGCGACGACGACCTTTTTTGTAGTTCGCCGACAATGGAGAATGAGAAAAATCAAAACCCCTAAACCTTCCTTCTCTCTGTTACTGTTAGGTGTATGAGGTTTAAAATGGGGGTTTTTGGGTTTTGTGAGAGAGATGACCATGTTGTCAAATCTTTAACACGTGTCGAATTTTTTTGACCTCAGAGACTGAATAGTACGGGACAGTCGTTTTAACTCTCTAACTTTTGAAGCCGAGAGAGATAGCAAGCCGACTTCTAACTTCTCTTTTATGCCACGTCAGTGATAAATCAGACCGTTAATTAATCGATAAATGATGATGTAGATGGAGGGGCTATTATTAGGCTCCCTAAGAGGGAGGGGGGGTGCAATATCCGCTCTCATAAAAAAATTCAATTTTTTTTAAAAAAAAAGCCCTTGTGCCTTGCACGGGATATAAGGACTAGTAAAACACATAAATTAGGAGCCGCTTGAGGGTTAGATTGGGTCCCTCAACTCAAACTATCCTCTTACCTCTGTATAGTGTTTGAAACTTGGGCCCAATCCCATTAATAAACTATCAAATTCAAGCCCAGCTTTGGGCGCGATATAGGGAGTGACTAGGTGACTACAAATTAAAGGGGTTGGATTGGGCTGGGGATCATCCTAAACCCAGCTGGATCGAGCTCAATCCGTTCCTTTTTTAGCTCAATATTTTCAAATGAGCTTCACCTGTGTTTGATCATCATTGAATCCTCCCTTAAGCTACCCAAAACCTAAGTTCCATCTGTTAAGAATTGCCCACATCAGACAAAAGACCATCTAACATAACCAGTGAATCTCGTTATTAAAACCGAGGCTTTTTAAGAAAAAAAAAAAACTTTACAGTTGAACATAAATAATTTGTTACCAAAATACATTTTTTTTTCAAGAATCCACTCTATCCAACAATATTATGGTCGGGTTTTGAAACTCAGCCCAAACACTACTAAAGGTAGTACTAATTGACATCCGCCTAAATGATATGAAAAAAGAAAAAAGAAAAAAAAGGACAATCGAAGCCTAGAGAAAGGATGGGCGGGGTTTAGGGTTTAGGGTCACTGTAGGCCCATACGCATCCATCAGTCAAAATGAAAAAGAAAAAAAAGAAAGAGTATCAATATTTAAGACCAGCTAGGTTTTTATTTATTTATTTATTTTTTTTCTCTCTTTTCTTGAGGAATAGAGTTGATTAGGGTTCAATTGAATCAAAGAGTTGGTATGAGTTTATAATGAATGAGTCCTATTGCATCAACAAAGATGACCATGTTTTGGTTGTTGGAAACAAAATACAACTTTGATTTCTATATTTTCTTGAAAGTGATACCTTGTCAAATTGAGGATTTAATATCCAATACACGTATGTAAGAGGAGTCAACGGTTCGCAATTATTTTTCTCCAGCCCAAATAATGCATCTTATGAGTAATCTAACAAAGGGCCCTACTTCTTGTGGTTCCAATCATCATTAATTTGGTTGAAGGCCTTGTCTATGTTGATTGTTAGAAAAATTGAGAGAGTCTTCCAACCATCATTCAAGCATGACGATCGGTTCTAAGTATTATGGGTGTCAACCTTATTAGTATAAAGTGGTGACGCTCCTACTCAGGAACTTAGACTTAACTACAAGGACACTAGATTTTGACACAAAAGATTACATCTGCTTATTTTATTGATTGGAAATCAATCATAACAGTTGCTGAAAAAATATTAATTCCATTTCAGCCCCTCATACCACTTTTAAAAAGTAGATGTAATAATCTGGTGTCAAATTCTGGTGTTATAGCAAAACTCCAGGAACTTTGCACCCTCGCTCTAAACCATGTTTTGGGGCTCTTGTTTTAAAGGTATTTTTTAACTTGAGATATTTTTTAGTTGATAGTTCTAGTGCTCCCACTCCCACTTTACACTCTGGTTACGTAAGTGTCAATGAGTCAGTTCAATTATTGAACTATTCGAGACTAGGTTTTGACATCTTATCGACCCTTGATTGTAAGCATTCGACGACTTGCAATAGTCAGACATGGTCCTTTCATTTTATTATGACGTGGGCATTTCATTTATTGGGCGAGTTCTAAACTGTTGGATGATTGTAATCAACGGTTAAGAATTAATTTTTTCAAAATTTAGAATCTTAGGATCTAGTCAGACAACTAACTTTTCTCTTTCTTCTTTTTTCCTGATGATAGGGTTGTTACTTAATCTATAAATATAAACAATATTATAAAAAGAGAAGAATACTATCACCGACTCAGGTAGATGTTAGGAACCCTAACCTCAGCGAGCATGATAACAAACGAAATAGAACAAGAAAAGAAGAAAAATTCACATACAATATTTCTAAGGAAAATTTTAAAATTGAGAAAACTTCTCAAACCGCACAAATCTACTATAATTAGAGAGTTTTGTAGTAAAACTCTCAGCACTAGACAGAGTACATCACACTAGACAGAATACATAAAACAGACTATACAGTGATGTATTTATAGCCCCTAACAAGGTGAAGTCAAAACATAATTAGAAATCCTAATTCTACATGAAAATAAGAAACTTTCTAATCCATAAATTTTCAAAGCATAATTAGGACCCGTGCACTGGCTGACGGTATCTTAGGCCTTAGTCTTTTTTGTGATCAGATTCTACACTCTTCAGCAGTAGAAAAGCTGGCCGTTATTTTTAACAGGCGAAGAGAAATCACCAAACTTACGAGCACGGTAGAATCAGGACCAATAGGACTGCACATGGTGCGGTTCTAAATCCAGTCCGAACCGAGAAAAATACCGACAAACCGTAAAATCAAAAAATCTAAAACCCGAAAATCCGTAAAAACCGATATTTATGGTTTGGTTTTGGTTTCATGTTTTAAAAAAACTAAAAAACCAAAACCGTACCTAAAATACCGAACCGAAAGACCAAAAGAAAAAAATCAGAAAAAAAAATTCGCACATATACCTATATAGTATACACATGCATTGTTATGTATGCTAATTTTTTTAAAATGATCAATTGATAAATATCATATGTTTAAGTTTAAATGATGAATTGATAAATATCATATGTTAATTTTTTTTAATCTAGTTAAACTTTAGTTTTGAATGATTTGTCCGTTAAAAAAACTGAAAACCCCTAAAAAATCCGAAATTTAGAAAAAACTGAAAAACCCAAAAAATTCAAAAATCAATGGTATGGTTTTGGTTTTAAAAAAAAATCATCATAGTTTGGTATGATTTTGGTCCTCCTAAATTATTAATGGTTTAACTATGAGTTTAACAAAAAAATCTAGCCAAACTAAATTATTTTGGCCCTCAGGACTAGGATCATGGATTCCCATTTGATTATGTACGGGGTTTTACTGGTAAGTTTTGTGCTGCTCGACACACTATAGGGTAGTTTTGTTATTTTGTTAGTAAGAAGGGGTTTTTTCGAAATCAAACCTTTAGTTAATATTGTCCTCTAGTTTTAGAGAGTTGACTAACCAAAATAGAAAATAATAAAAGAGATTTTCGCTTTCTGAAAAAGACTATTATACGTTAACGACATAACCCCACTTTCTCGATCTCGTCATTGCAAAAAAAAAAATTGAAATACCAAAACAGTGTTAACCTACAAATCAGGTGCATGAACCCTGACAGACACTAGATCACATCCGTTAGATAATAATCCAATGGAGCTGATCGAGTACTCTGTGATTTGGTCTTCATGTCATTAATCATTAGTTTAGCCCTCCAAATTATTTGAAATAACTAAATTACCCTTCCTAGCCCTAATGATAAGCACACAATTACTTTGGAATCCCCAACTCCCTACCAACCCCAATTAATTTAATTTCTAAAATATAAAACTAAATATATTTCAGTACCAAAAGCAAAATCTTTAGAATATATATATATATAATAGGTGTTCTTTGGTGTCGGGTAATCTACCCAGAAACTGATATAGATCTTGATTTTTTTTTCTATAGTTTTATATATTTTTACAAAAGAGAAATGTTATATGGATAATAGACCATATTAACTTATTACATGATTGAGTCACAATTAATTTGATTGATTGTAGTACGTAATTTGATTTTATTTTTTTTAAGAAGTCANGCATTAACTAATGAATCATATCTCTCCTCATATACAACACTTGTATATGAATAATTCATCGAAATTATTAATCTCACCATGCATGTTAAATATGATAAATTAAATTAATGATAAATCAAGTAACCATAGATGTCAAACTTGTTGTTTTTTTAGGGCATAACCCCAACATAAATATCATATGTTTAAGTTTAAATGATGAATTGATAAATGTCATATGTTAATTTTTTTTAATCTAGTTAAACTTTAGTTTTGAATGATTTGTCCGTTAAAAAAACTGAAAACCCCTAAAAAAATCCGAAATTTAGAAAAAATCGAAAAACCCAAAAAATTTAAAAATCAACGGTATGGTTTTGGTCCTCCTAAATTATTAATGGTTTGACTATGAGTTTAACAAAAAATCTAGCCAAACCGTAAGGACTAGGATCATGGATTCCCATTTGATTCTGTACCGGGTTTTACTGGTAAGTTTTGTGCTGCTCGACACACTATAGGGTAGTTTTGTTATTTTGTTAGTAAGGGGTTTTTTCGAAATCAAACCTTCAGTTAATATTGTCCTCTAGTTTTAGAGAGTTGACTAACAGAAATAGAAAATAATAAAAGAGATTTTCACTTTCTGAAAAAGACTATTATACGTTAACGACATAACCACACTTTCTCGATCTCGTCATTGCAAAAAAAAAAAAAAAAAAAAAAAAACAGTGTTAACCTACAAATCAGGTGCATGAACCCTGACAGACACTAGATCACATCCGTTAGATAATAATCCAATGGAGCTGATCGAGTACTCNCCAAAAACAGTGTTAACCTACAAATCAGGTGCATGAACCCTGACAGACACTAGATCACATCCGTTAGATAATAATCCAATGGAGCTGATCGAGTACTCTGTGATTTGGTCTTCATGTCATTAATCATTAGTTTAGCCCTCCAAATTATTTGAAATAACTAAATTACCCTTCCTAGCCCTAATGATAAGCACACAATTACTTTGGAATCCCCAACTCCCTACCAACCCCAATTAATTTAATTTCTAAAATATAAAACTAAATATATTTCAGTACCAAAAGCAAAATCTTTAGAATATATATATATATAATAGGTGTTCTTTGGTGTCGGGTAATCTACCCAGAAACTGATATAGATCTTGATTTTTTTTTCTATAGTTTTATATATTTTTACAAAAGAGAAATGTTATATGGATAATAGACCATATTAACTTATTACATGATTGAGTCACAATTAATTTGATTGATTGTAGTACGTAATTTGATTTTATTTTTTTTAAGAAGTCAGCTAGGTTTTAGTGAGGATTGGGAGTTAAATTTGGTTCTAAACTATCATCAACAATAGACATTACTACTCGTTCAAACTAGCACACATTATTTGGAAAAGAATTATGCTATCACAGAGTGAGATGAAAAGTGTGCAATAGTACTTAATCGTACGATAAGGTTTGCTCGTTTTTGTTTTTGTTTTTTTTTTATAAGTAACTTTGCATCGCCGGAGATGGAAGATCTGTGAGAGCTCGCCATTGCCGGACAGATTTAGGGTACAACATAAAAACCAAGAAAGAATCTGATGGGTTTTGTACTTAAAAAAAAAGGCATTCAGAAACAAAAAAACAAAAAAGAACTAAACTGGTCACCGAATCTGTGATGGCGCGTTGCCGGAGATGTGGGATCGATTTTTTTCTTTCTGTCGAAGAAGCAGCCGCTAGAACAGATGAAGGAAATAAAAAAAAAAATTTTGAGTCTCTGGTCGATCTGAGTCAATGAGGGTGAAGAGAGACTTTTTGAAGTTGGGACACGTTTTCCAATGCCAAAAAGGTTGTTTTTAGGTTAGAAAAAGTGGCAAGATCAAAATCTCGCCAGGTAGGAATTCCATCAAAGTGGGAGTCAAAGAGGGTGTATGTGTAGCATTGTTCGTGAATATTTGTAGTTATAAAATTGGTTACACTTATTCTCACCTTATTTCATTAAATTTATACGATTGCTTACTATAAACAGTGAAATGATTGTACTTATAAAACCAAAGCATATGCAATAGAAGTAGAATGTATTATTTAATTTTTGTGGAGTGTAAAAAAAATAAGGAGAGCCACCCTTTAGTAAACCAAATCTACCCCCCTATCCATTTTAGAGATTTTGATCCACCCCCCAACTATTTTGAAGGATAATGCTATAAGTACTCCTTGGATGACTCCCGAGATGATTGAAATATAACGTGGCGAGATCTGCTTTCAAACTTTAAAGAGCATGAAACAACTTTACACAAAGCATATCTCGCCACGTCAAATTTCGGTTATCCAGAAAGTGAGAGTACAAGTAGCATTGTTCTATTTTGAATCCTCTATATATTAACATCACCCTTATAAAATCTCATGTATATATAGAATTAGTGTGATATATATTATGTTATAGTGTTTTTGGATGTAGAATTCAACATGAGTCTTTGGAAATATGAATCCCAAGAAACATTAATCCTTTAGTTTGTTTGGCAACCATAAAAGAATCTATGAATTCATGAATCCTTGGAAGCTTGAATCCTTTAGTTTGTTTGGTTGCCATTTAAAATCCAAGGAAGATCTCTATTTTGTTGTTTTAATTTTGTGGGGTGTAATCTGCATTGAGTTGGGTGAATACTGTATGATGAAAAATCAATCTGGGTAGGAGCTACCGTGGGATGCTTAATGGAGGTTACCTCGAATCTGACTGAACGACTTAGCGATTCTTGAAGGGCTGTCACTTCTTTCAGGGGAGGTCTCACAGGAAGAGACGATTGGATGAGGAAGAAGAATGGAATATCCTTAGAGAGAGAGAGAGAGAGAGAGAGAGAG
>MVGT01003342.1:250066-291101 GCA_002174775.1 Macleaya cordata
ATACAAATAATTTACTTACAACATCATCTTGTGAACAACACTTAATCCATCATATGAATAAAGTAATAATATAGTATCATGCTTATTAATAAATATAATTTATCAATGTTATCAATTTAAATTGTTTTAGGGCATAAACCCCAACAGTTTTTTCTGCGTTATGTGTTTAGTGATTTAAAGATGGAAAAAGGTGCGTCCTTAATACCAAACATACTCGATTTATTACTTGATTTTGGTATATCAACATGTACCTAAATCAAATAATGAAATCGGGTAGGTGTAGTATTCTCATTGATAGCATATCCTTTTATATATTAAATAACCAACAATGAAAGGATCGTTACATAATATAAATATTATGTTAATATGCATTATTTGTTTGATGTACATTATATTTTAGATATTGATTTACGACAGTGCTGTTTAATTATAACTATGGAACTTCATGAGTAAACCAATCAAGAAAGTGTTTATTTTTTCTCCCCTTAGTCATTCAGTCATTTAAAGATGGAAAATAGGTACATCCTTAATACCAAACATACTTGATTTATTACTTAATTTTGGTATATCAACATTTACTTAAAATCAAATAATGAAATTGGGTAGGTGTAGTATTCTCATTGATAGCTTATCATTTTATATATTATATAACCAACAAAGAAAGGATCGTACATAACATAAATATTAGGGTTAATTAGTCTGAGGGTCCCAAAAAATGGATAACATAAAGGTTTGGGTCATGCGATTGTCCACCTTTGTATTTAGGTCCTGGAATGACGGTTGACCCAGTTGACCATCTAATAAATCACGAGGACGTTAGGAATACTATATAAAATGACTAAAATACCCCTGTAAAATTTAAAAATGACTTAAAAGCTTAAACTTCTATTTTCTCAGTTAAATCTCTCGCACGTGCGAGTCACGTATACGGTGAGGATGAATATCCCTGAAATCAACGGATAAGATTACAGTTAGGGTTCATATATAAAGAACATTTTCTTTTTACCGCGAAAGGGTTTCCCATTTTTTTACTGGACAATGACATGCTCGGCTCCAGCGAGAAGACTTTGGAAGATCTTCATTTCCGACGATTTTAGGGTTTAGGGTTTCGAAGATTTCTCAAGAGGTGATCACTGTTTATGGTTTCTTTGTACTTTTCACTCAAGGTCGTTGTAACGACCCAAAATAATTTAGTTGACCAGTCAATGTCATTCTAAGTCAATTAGAGTCTAATCCAACGATTTGACCGTAAAACCAATTAATTATTAAAATAATTAAGCTTAGTGTTAAAATAATTAAACTTGAAATTAAATAAATGAGTTTTTGATCGGAGGGTAATTTGAAGAATCGAACCGTACGAATGGATAGATCTCGAAAAGTTATTGAATTTCGACTACTCACGCGTAAAAATTGGACACCGAATGAGGCCGATATGATGCCTGAAACACGATTTTGACCAAGATCGAATGCAAACCGCGATTTTGACCAATTTTTTTTAGATATGTACAATATATACGTGTATATAATGTATTAAAAAGTTTCCTTGTAAACTTATCCATTGTAAAAAGATTTTTGTATGTGTGTATACACATAATTTATGTGTATGTCCATATACCAAAGATTTTTTCTTTATAACTTATCCTTTAATAAGTTTAATTAAAACTTTTTTTTTTTTCCACCGTATGAATTTGGTAGAAATAACAGTAGAGATAGAGAGAGAAATAGAAAAGGAAGAAGAAAGAAAGAAGAAGAGGAAGAAGAAGGAGAAGAAGAAAGAGAACAAAGGAAGGGAGAAAGAAAGAAAGGAAGGAAGAGAGAGAGAAAGAGAAAGAGAAAGAGAAAGAGAGAGAAGAAGAAGAAAGAAGAAGTAGAAGAAGACAGAGAGAGAAAGTGGAAGAAGATGAAGATGAAGATGAAGACCATCCTTCATCCTAGCCAAAAATTGGTGACTTGGAGGTAAAATTGACAATCCCAAACCCTCAATTTATTATTCCTTTTGCTGAATTTGTTGGAGTGGGTTTGAGTTAGATTACTGATTCTAAGTTGAATAGGGTCTAAAGAGGAAATTAATGATTTTCTTAGAAATAGTCCAAATTAGAGTTTTTATTTTCAGAGCTAATTGCTGTTAATTAATTTAGTTGAAAATTAATTTTTAGATATTTAATTTACCGAATTTGAGGAATTAGGGTTCATGCTAATTTTACTTAATTGAATAGAATTCTAAAACCCTCAATTTATTATTCTTTTTGCTGAAATTGATTTGAGTAAATTTGAATTAGTGAAATTCTCCTTATTTTGATAGATTACTAATTAGGTGTTCTAGGTTATAGATAATAGAATAGTTGATTTCTTAGAGATAGATTCAACAAGAGTTGTACAACTAGGTAGTTATGTAGTTGATTACATTAGTTTAAAGTCATTATAATTCAGATTATTTGGGTTGTGATTTTGAGGAAATTAGGTCCAACCCTTTTGCTAGAAATTAATGAATTTTGAAAACCCCTTATTTTGGAGTTCATCAATATTGAGATTTTAAGAGTAGATTTTATTAAAATGGATTTCTAATACCCTTATGTTATAAGGTGTTTGATACAAATTGAAGAGTTTTGAGTTGAAAGAGGATATTTGGAGTAATTTAGGTTTGGAATCCTAAAGCCCTTATTTGATTTGATAAGGTATTTTTACAGATTGAAGGTTTGTAGGTATTAAGATATAATGATTAAAGGTACTTAGACCTTGTAGAGACTATTTAGGTTAGAGTTTAGATTATCAAATTGCTTTGTATGAGATTAATGTGAATAGTTAGAAATTCTGAAGTGAATTGAATATATTATTTACAGTTGGGAGTTTGTACTAGGATCAATGCATTGATTGGAGGCGAACAAAGCGATAAAGAGCTAGCCTCGCAGGAATTGAGGTAGGAACTTATAAATACTTTCTTGTAGCCATTAAAGTGCTTTCAATGCTTTGATAGGGTTTAGATTTATAAATCAAATGTAATTATTTTGCAAAGCATGCATGATTTATTTGTGATGTCCTATTGATGTGAAAATGATTTCCCAAAAGTATAGTTTTACATAGTGATGTAAAACAGTAATAGTTATTTTTAAAATAACTAGATTCTAATAATTATATATATGAATGAGTTATATACATATATAAGTATATGGATGATTCTTTTCTTACTTATAGTTAAATAAACTATATTTTCAAAAGAATCGAGATTTAATCGTTATCGAGCTTTAGGGATGGGTATATTTCCAAAACCAAATGGATTTTGGGGTTCTTATAATATATATATATATATTTTTTACTTCCTTCCATATGTTGGGAGAAGTAGTTGTTTTAAGATGATGTGTGGGATGGAGGTTCCCAGTTGTTGGGTATGTGTTGGTGATTCCCTAGGTACGGGCTTTCCCCCGGAATATATACTATATATGTTATGCTGGGCTTTCCCCCGGCTAGGATTATTACCGGCTTTCCCCGGATTATATTACGGGCTTTCCCCCGATTACCCGGCTTTCCCCGGATTATATTACCGGCTTTCCCCGGAATAATATTAGTTGGGAGATCACAACATGTACATGGTTGTTAGTTTTTGTAGGAAAAAGGTATTTTCTACTACTAAAACTTATACTATTATACTATATATCTTTTGGTAATCTGAAAATGGATTTGTAATGCCTACACGAGCAAATCATTGAAGTTTTCCTAAAAACAATGGTTTGTTCCGTATTTTCATTATGTTTTCCTGTCTCATGACAGGAATGGGACTCTCATGATATAGGAAAACTATTGAAATCTAGGTTATTCTATTTCTCTTTTTGGAAAGCCTTGTTTGGATAGGTACGTGTATGATTCTAGAAATGTCGAGGTTATATGCTGCCTAGATTAGGCGAAGACTTGAGGAGCGTGACAACTCCTGGATTATTTTAATGATCATTAAGATGTCTGCACAAGTCAAACGGCTGACCACCGCGACAACGGCTACATCGGCAAATTATGGTCAAGGGTCCACCTGAACCCAAATCATGAGCCAGCGTGCTTCTCACAAAAACCGATAAATCAGTCGCTCGGTCGGAAATCAGGAATTAACGATGGGGTTCCACATCGGTTAAGTTGGAACACGATTTTGCTCACTGACTAGGAGCTGAAACATCTAGTCATACCCTCTTCACTCTAAGATGATTACACTACGCAATATTATGATGTGAGATGTTGTTGTTAGTTTATATCTACTTGTATGGGTAAGTGAATGGTTATCGGTTTATGTTGTAGTAAAGGTACCAAATGCTTTTACATTACTGTATTATGATTTCTCGGTTTTCTTTAAAACCTGCATTGTCTTAAATTCATATTAGTGACTACCTGTTAGTATTATAAGTTCTCACTGGGCTTTTTGCTCCGGAAATCGAGGAGACAATAGATGATTGGGCGTTGTGTCATTTGAGGAGGCTGGTATAGGGAGACTTTCTACCTCAGGTTTATTATACTTGAGGTGTTGTTGTTATTCAATTATGATGCAATTATTTTTACTTGCACTATATATATATATATATATATATATTCTTGAGCTATAAATGTAAAACAAACACACTTATGTATATTTAGTATCACTTAACAAATCTTATATATGTATTATTTTATCAAGCGAAAGATCGTTTTAAAATTATAGTTTGGATCCAGCCTAGTGGATGACTATGTATTTTATATGGATGAATATGGTTGATTGGATATGATGAGATGATATGGATGAATGGAATTGATATAGAAGTGCTATTTATGGATAAATCATCTCTTATACAGGTTTATGACAGGTTTCAGATCCTGAAAATACAGGGGAAACTCTAGCAAATTTTCCCTTGGCCTAACCATTTTTAGAGGTGATTAAAGTTCTGAAGCTTAACTCTGATTTAGGTTCATAGACCTTTATTTAGGTTTGTTTTAGTACTGTTTAATCACCTGGTACAGTAAACCTAACGCCTTAAGATGAGATTCAATCTCCTAGAGATTTGAGTTTCAGATTGGGGCGTTACAGTCGTCTTCTTCGTTTTGTTTAGGGTTTGGGTCCCAATCTATCGAAGGTATTTAAGGTCTGATGAGTATCTAGAAGTCATGCACTTGGAGTACATCCAAGGACATGAGATCGCAGTGTGCGAAGAATGTTCACACAGCTGACATGCCTACAAAAAAAGGAAAATTTTTGTTTATAGGTCCTGTTGTAATTTGAAAATTAGTATTTAGGTCCTGTTAATGGCGGAACCCAGAATTTGTGTTTATTGATGCTTACCTCAAAGTTTCAGTTTAAGTTGTTGCTCGAACCAGCCATTTTTTTCACTTGGATGGAGTTAATGATAGATCGAATTGGTAGTTAGTATAACAGATATTTGAGAGAGAGAGAGAGAGTGGTAGACTCGACAATGGCAGAGGTGAAGGGAGGGATGATGAAAATTGATTGAATGTGTGTGTTTTTATAGAGAGGGTCCCAACGACTCTTTATATCGCAGTTGTTGGATCATGGTCATGGATTGGTCGTTAGATGAAAGGTAACTGAAGTTACATGACTTGTCAAGTATGCTAACAAGTCACGTACTGACGGCCAACTAACGCCGTTAGTTTTTTATTTTTTTATTTTTTTATTTTTTTCAATTATTAATTCGTGATTAATTAGACGCTCATATGGGTCAACCGTCATTCCAGGACCTAAATGTAAAGGAGGACAATCGCAGGACCCAAACCTTTGTGTTGTCTATTTTATGGGACCCTCAGACTAATTAACCCTAAATATTATGTTAATATGCGTTATTTGTTTGATGTACATTATATTTCAGATATTGATCTACAATGGTACTGCTTGATTATAACTATAGATCTTCACAAGTAAACCAGCCAAAAAAGTGGTTATTTTTTCTGCCCTTAGTCGTTCAGTCATTTAAAGATGGAAAAAAGGTACGTCCGTAATACCAAACATACTCAATTTATTACTTGATTTTGGTATATCAACATGTACCTAAAATCAAGTAATGAAATCGGATAGGTGTAGTATTCTCATTGATAACATATCTTTTTATATATTATGTAGAACCAACAATAAAAGGATCGTGCATTTGTTTGACATTATATTTCAAATATTGATCTACGATGGTGTTGTTTGATTATAACTATGGATTCTTCAAAAGCAAACCAATCAATAAAGTGGCTGCATTTTTTCCCTAAGTTGATCAATTATTTAAAGATGGAAAAATGATACGTCATTAATACTAAACATACTCGATTTATCACTTGATGTATAATCAACAGTTGGTATGAGTTGATAAATGAATGGGTCCTATTGTATAACCAAAGATGATAGTGTTTTGGTTGTTGGAACCAAAATACAACTTTGATTTCTATATTTTTTGAAAGTGATACCTTGTCGAATTGAGGATTTAATACCCAATGCACGTATGTCAGAAGAGTCAACAATTATCAATTATTGTTCTTCATCCCAGATAACGCATCTTGTGAGTAGGGGTGTCAATAGGACGGTTCCAGATTAGAACCTAAAGGTGCCAGATCAAGTCCCGTTAATATAAATCGGTTCCTGATCCTTCAGGTTTCGATTTTAGAACCTTAATTGGTTGTTCCTGATCCGATACCGCTAGGATCCGCGGGTACTCAATACCCGTTTTTAATTATTATTTTTTTATTTTTTTCACATAAAACCTATTTGTATTTTGTATTTTCGTATTCTATTCAATTATAAAATTTATTTTATTATGAAATTTGTTATATAATAGTCATTAGTTTCTTTTTTAATTAAAAAAAGTTAAACAAATTAAAAATTGTTATATAATAGTAAATTAAACTATAAAATTATAAAATGTATACGGAACCGGGTACCCGCGGGTACCCGTTAGGTGGATCCGAAATGGATCCGAAAATAAACGGATCCAAAATGGGTAGATCCGAAATGGATCCGAAACTTAGCGGATCCACAAAATGAGGTCCTGGAACCGCAAAAAATAGTTCTGGTATCGGTTCGGTTCCTGGTATTTTGGTACCCATTGACACCCCTACTTGTGAATAATCTAATAAAGGGTCCTACTTGTTGTGGGACAAAGAAGAACAACCGGTTAAAAGACAACGAATCTTTTTATTTATATCTTTTTTGTATTCTATATTTATACATATAGGCCAGCTTGACACGCTACCTTTCCCCTTGATCTGAGGTGTGAAGAGAAACATCTATTTTTTATAATTTCCACTTCTCGATCCCAGCCCGAAAAAGTGACCGACCAGGGCCCTATTGATGAATGAAAGAAAGGGTTTATGAGCCCTCTAGCCCTGTAAGCCCACACCTGTGTAGAGTAGATCGTTCAACACCTGCGGCACAATCATCATTAATTTGATTCGAAGGCCTTGTCTATGTTAGTTGTTAGAACAATTGAGAGAGTGTTGCAACCATCATTCAAGCATGACCATCGGTTCTAAGTATTGAGTATGAGTGTCAAAATCTTATAAAGTGACGACGCTCATGTTCCTGAACTTTGCGCTCCAACTCTGAACTATGTTTTGGCGCTCCTGTTTCGAATACTTTTTTTTTACTTGAGATACTTTTAATTGGCAGTTCTAGCACTCTCACTCCCACTCTACGCTCTGGTAACTTAGGTGTCAACGGGTCAGCTTCTGTTCAATTATTGAACTATCCAATCCAGGTTTTGACATCTTCTCGATCCTTAACTACAAGCATCAACGATTTACAGCACGCTAACTTGGTCCTTTCATTCTAGTATGATGTGGCCATTTCATTTACTGGGTGAATTCAAAATTGTTGGATGATTGTAAATAATATTAGAGAATTAAAATCTTTAATACTCGGCATCTTAGGATCTACTCACATAAATAATTTTTCTTTCTTTTTCTTTTTTCTTAATGATATATCGTTGTGTAAATTTTAAGTACAAGCAATGGCATAAAAAAGAATAATACTATCAGTGACCCAGGTAGATGTTAGGACCCTAACTCCCACGAGTAGGGTTGGGATTTTCTAACCCATTACCTCTTCAACCTTGTAGGGTTAGGGTCGACCCTGACCCGTTTAACAGTTTTATATAGGAAAATGCTAAACTGATAGGGCTAAGGTTTGAAAATTTAAACAGTTTTATAAATTAGTCAAGGTTAGGGTTTGTTAATCTTAACCCGTTAACCTGTCAACCCGCCTAAGGTCAACCCTAATTCGACCCATTGTCTGATCTACCCACGAGTATGATAGCAAACGAAATAGAACAAGAGAATAAGAAAATTTTGCACACAATATTTTCGATGAAGAAATCCAAAAATGAAAAAACCTCTCAAACGGTACAAATCCACTATAATAAGAGGATTTTTAGTATAACTCTCAACACTAGATAAAATACATCTAAATATATATAAATGCGGCTTCACCGAGCCAACGTTGAAGTTGCGTGACTTTTGGCGTTTCGTTTTTTTTCTAATCTTTTTTATAAATATTGTATATGTCCCGTAACATTATTTATTTATTTATACTTGGTTTACACTTGCTAATAGGGTCACATGAACTGGATCTAATGACTAATTTTTTGTGACGATGATCTCCTCAACATCTAGATCAGCCTACACATCATAACCAAGTGGGCCCACCTAATATCCATTTTATTCTTACACTTTACTTTTACCTGTTTGTGCACGTATGTAGAGATGATCCAAGGGCTGACTTTTTTTTTTAGTGATGATCTTAGGCGGTGGTGTGCAAGGTGAGTTTGCCATATCACACGCGTGTAGCGCAAGGGGTCAAAGTCATGAGTTTATTAGGGGATTTAGGGTTAAGTTTGTGAATGGTTAACTAAATAGCGTGTCACAAAATTTGTCAACTCACACACACGTAGGGTAAAATAAGTTTATTAGGGGAAAGCCAACCTACACGCTCGTAGCGCGTGTGGGGGGACTAGTTATACTAACCAGAATACATAAAATAGACCATACAGAGGAATATTTATAGCACTCTACAAGAATTAGAAATCCTAATTCTAAACGGAAATAGGAAACTTCTAATTCAGAAATTTTCAAAGCATCATTGGACCCACGCATGTACATCATATCATCAATGAACACGTACATCACCACGAATTTGAAAAATAGTAAAAACGCTGAAACTGGAAAAATTGGTTGCATGATCCACTGGTGGCTTAGGGGTTTTCGGTGAGCACTGGCTAGAGGTGGTGCCCGGCGTCCCTCTATGAGGCCGACCTCCCGGCCGCACAACCCTGTCGGCATCATGGGCTGTTATCGATAGTTGATTTCATGGGTTGTATGTAATGGGCTCTGAACCACCTATAGTTGCTGCTTCATCAAGGTATGTAATGGGCTCTGAACCACCTATAGTTGCTGCTTCCATTTACATCATACAAGTATTGAGGAAGAAGAGGAACGGCAACTCATTAGATACTTTAGAGCATAAGCTTGAATCTCCACCACCACCCAGTCTTATCACTTGAGAAATGACTTTACAGCAATAAGAGAAAATAAGAGAGATGTTTGAAAAAAGAAGAACCTTCTTCAACCACTTTACTGATTTAGTTTGAGTTTTATTTTATAGATTTGAATGAAGTTTTTGAGGTATGTTATATAGGGTTTGAGGAAGAAGATGACCGTTAGAAAAACTGTCATAATTTGGGTTAAATTGTGATTGTTGGATCAAATGAGGAGTAATTTGGGAAAAAAATAAAGAGAACTTAAGTCTCTCATGTGCTGAAAACGTGAGGGGTAAATTTGTCAAAGTCGTGCACGTATTGCACATACACACGCGACTTAACAGCTAGTAAACGGAAGTGGGAGTAATGTCAAAAGTCTGAAAAAAAAGGACTAACCCCTAATTAGAACATATATCTTGGACTAAATTCTAAAATTCTCTTTTATTTCTCAAATCAAACGTTTAGCTAATTTTGTCTTCTAGTTTTAGAGAGTTGACCAAAAAAGAGAATAATAAAAGAGATTTTCGCTTTCTGAAAAGACTGTTATACGTAACGACATAAACCCACTTTCTCGACCTTCTCATTGCAAAAATAATTTTGAATTCAGTGTTAACCTACAAATCAGGTACATAAACCCTGAGTACACGGTAAACCACATCCGTTGGATAATAATCCTCAATGGAGCTGATCGAGTAGTCTGTCATTAATCATTAGTTTAGCCCTCCAAATTTTATGAAATAACTAAACTACCCTTCCCAGCCCTAATGATAAGCACACAATCACTTTCGAATCTCCACTCCCTACCAACACCAATTAAATTACTTTCTAAAAATATTAAACTATATATAACAGTACCAAAAGCAAAATCTTTAGAATATATAATAGGTGTTCTTTGGTGTCTGGTAATCTAACCTAGAAACTGATATCGATTTGGAATTGCCCTTTTTCTTCTTTATAGTTTGATATATTTTTACAAAGAGAAATGTTATAGGAATAATGGACCACATTAACTTATCACCTGATTGAGCTACAATTAATCACCTGATTGAGCTACAATTAATTTCATTAATTATAATACGCAATTTAATTTTGCTTTTTCAAAAAATCAGATTGTTTTTAGTGAGGATCGGGAGTTGAACTTGGTTTTAAACTATCATCAACAATAGATATTACGATTTACTAGTCGTGCAAACTAGCTCACATTTTCTTGAAAAAGAATTTTGCTATCATAAAGTGAGATTAATCGTACGATCAGGGAAATGAGTAGAGGCAATCGTGGGACCTAGTACTGAATCAAAGTTCATTAATAAACAAAGTTTTAGAAGGGGGCGTGGGCACATGGGCAGTTGGTGCAAGAGTTGTTCACTCTTCTTATAACTTAGGAGGTTATGGAATCAAAAAAATTTTGTTTAGGTTTGTCATTGATTTGTTCCATGTAAGTTATAAGGTTTTGTTCCATAGCTCATTTATGGTGGTTTCATAACTCTAAATGGCGACTCTGATCATGATTGATTAGATGTTATTAGCGATTTTCTTACGCTTCTCACTCGCCTTTTGTTTCTTCTTCACCTTTTAAAAATACCTATCTTAGGCAATAATCCCTCCTTAAAAGAAAGTAGGACAAGTGGCATTAACTTGTTGAACGGTTTTAGGTTTGCAAATTAAACTTCCTAAAGGTTTAAACTCTTTAATGGAAAATGTTTTTGGGACCGGCCCTCAATCTATCTATTTAAATAGTTAGACTTATTCACACTTTATTTTACTAAATTTATGTGAAGGCTTACTGCAATTTAGTGAAATGATTATACTTATATACTACCAAAGCTCATGCAATAGAATTTTGAGTTGTGAGTTTTCGCAAAAATTTACCAAATACAAGCACGCAGCCACAGAGTAATGCTAGGTCGTGCTTTAGTTGTACATGTGGTGCTCTCAGTCATTTTGATGATATTACATTTTGTAGAGTAAGATATTCTAGATCAAACTATTTTTATTTTTTTTATGAGGATGATCTTCATTAATGAAAACCATCATTACTTAAAATCAAATTTTTGGATCATCTCTTTGTAGACCTAACCAGTTAGAGGATCAAAGTAAAAGTCCCCTTGCATTAGGTTACTTGCTAACATATATTAGTGTCTTGGATAGGGCAACACGGCCCATTGTTTGGCTTCTTAACCAAAAAGCATGCACCTCCTAATCAGTCTCGAATGCACATGAGATATGGCACTTTTTAATAATTACTTCCAAAACTGGGGTTATTTTCAGAACTAAAATTTATAAGAACTAGAATCCCTAGAAAAGCAAAAGTGTAATTTTCAAGAAATAGATGTCTCTTTAGTAAACCTAGGTTTAAATGTGGGGTGTATCGAAACAAAAAAAAAAAGTAGAAAGCTTCCCGTGCTTCATCTGTGAAAAATACTGTAGAATCCCATTTTCATGACTCCACTTTTTCAGAAGAAAGATTCGAACTTCTCAAAAAAAGCCCTTTATTTTTTCAGAAAGTTTATCTTTTTCTTTCTTTTTTCATCTTCAAATCTCCAAATTCTTCAAATTCTCTCTGTTTTCTGAATCTCAACTTCAAAAAGTTTCAAACTTTATAGTGTTTTTCTTTCTTTTTTTGTTGCTCTGATAGGATAGTTCGAGTTTTTTTTGCTCTTTCTGTTATCAATTTCATGAAATTTTCATGAATTTTCATGTGTTTTTGTTCAAGTTGATATTAGGGCTCTTAATTTTTAGTAATTTCCATTGGAGAATCTGAATTCTTTTGGTGTTCAACTGTTCGTTGTTCTTCTGTTGTTTACGAAGTTTCACTTTGACATTATTGTCTATTTTTTTTGTTTTGCTTTTCAAAATGAGAACCTTCTTTTGATAAAATTAGGGTTTTTTTGGATTATTTTGGTTGATTCTTCGAAAAATTTGGTGTTTTAGAGAAAAATCTTTATATCTTTGTTCTCCTTTCAAAACCTTTGGTGCTCTTGTGTTGTTGATTTCTCTTCTTTCGAAATTCTTTCAGAAGAAGCTCATATTCTCGTTTTTTGAAGTAACAATACGAATATCAATTCCAATAAAGTTTGGGTTTTTCTGTTTTTTATTTTTTGAACATCTTCCCGCGCATTTCTTTTCCTGTCTTTTGCTTTTGCAGTTGCAATTTTTATATCTTGTGGAAACTTTTTTGCGGTATCTTTTGGTACAATGAGATCTCAAAAGGGGATTTTCCCGGAATTTGGTGATTCTCTTGGTGTTTTTTGTGCAATTCTCGCTCATAATTTGCTGTGGAATTTTGAGAAGTAGTTATGGCTGGTGGTAGAGTAGAAGTGATTAATAGTAAGGGTTGTTCGAAACTAATTTTGGAGTTTTCTTCATCGTTACCGTCTTTTCGAAGTTTGAAATCATTCGAGCCAATGTCACCGGCTTCCTCTGTTGGGTCTAAAGCCATGGTTGGATCCAGTGGTCCCTTCTCAGGTCTGGTCATATGTGTTACTGGACTATCCAAAGGTATATCAATTGTTAAATGTTTGGTTTTAATTGCAATCTGTTGATGGGTTAGTTGGTTTTTACATCTAAGTTACTGAGAATCATAGAGCTTGAATTTTTTTTATTTAAATGTTGTTTTATGATCTTTACTTTCTAGATTAATCTTTTCACAGATTAGTTTTGTTGGTTTTGTGTGAAATTATACTTATTTCTCTTTCACGGGTACTTTTGCATATCTTAGTGTGCCAATTATGTTTCTTATTATCTTACTTCAATCATGGGTATTTGTGAATGGCATGAAAAATGAATGTAAGCTGTAGTATTAATACAACATATTTTGCGTCAGTTAGTCCAACAAAATTAGATAATGAAGATAAGAGTTCTCTAGCAATGGTCACCTTTAAAAACCTATCTATCAGTATACCGTATACGTCTATTTTGAAGTCTCTAATACCTAAAGGTTGAATTTGGAAGGATAAGGAAAAGTAAAAAAAAAAGGGAAGAAAATAATCAGTTCCTGCTCACTCGTTCTGTATTGAATTGGGTATGTTTGAAATAATAAAAAGGAATACCAAACATATAGGTTCTGTCTTATACTTCAGGAAATGAAGAGTCATATCCCTGTTTCTTATCTTTGTATTCTTATCTATATGTGGTGCCTTTAGATCTTTCTGCTAGATAGGTCAATGAAGCAAATATACTACAATTCTCATTTTGTCTCGTTGATCTATGTATTGATGGTTATAATTGGTATCTACTATACTATGTTTTATATAATACCTACTTTTTCCTTTTCTGTTTCTTTTTTTCCCCTTTTGAAATATAATTTCCCTTATGGGCCTTATTCGGGTTGTAATATTTGCATTTATTCATGTTGATGCTTCATAACATGACAGAAGCAAGGAAACAAGTTCAGGCTGCAACGGAGAGATTGGGTGGTCAATACAGTCCCAATTTGCATCCTCAGTGTACTCATCTAGTGGTCCAGATATCCTGTCACTGCAAACTATATTATGTTATTCATTGATTAACAGATGATCTCAAATTTTATACTGATGCACTCTTTTGTGAGGTTGGGAGGAAGCTGTTTTCACCTATTTGTAGTGTATCTGGAACATGTGCGGGTGGAGGGAAGTCCACAATTAACAAGGTCCTTCTTACTTCTTAGGACATCTATCTTGTTGCCACATAATCTTGGATGACCTACAGAAAAATAGCATGAGCTCCTGATTCTGAAACGAAACAAAAACAACAAAAAAAGTACTGGCATCTTGTCAGGACGATTTGGCTGAGAAGATCTCCAAATTTCTAAGGACCTACTTTATTGGACGCTTCTTTCCACCCTTCCATAAAGATGCAACTAGTTCACTTATATATATGGCTTAATTAATAACATTTCGAAAGAATTGAAATTTTGGCCCCTCCATGGATTCTTTAACCTTTTCTTACAGCTTTGGTGGATGTAAATTTGAGCATGCTTTGAAGCATGGATTGAGAAATGGCCTCTTCGTTGTTACCTTGGGATGGTTTGTAGATAGTGTTAGAAGGAATGGTGAGTGTCAATATACTTTATTATTATTGTTATTTTTAATTTTACCTTGTTTGTGTCAATTAAATTGCTTATAAAACTTTAGGATTTGCAAAATTTCCTGTCTAACGTTTAGATAGTTTCACCACTAGTCAGCTGATTTGGAGACAATTAGCAAAGCTATGGCAGTTATATGATGTTATTTCAATGAATTTACCTTGTATGGGTAGAATTATGCCTTAAAATTTTAAAATATTTGTTCATATGTCTCAATGACAAAGGACTTTGGACAGGTGGATATAAAACTTACATTTAAAACAATTGACCTATGCAATATAGATAGTGCACTTATTTTGATATTTCCAGACAACATAGGTCTATTGCTTTTCAAAATCAGGATAGTCTCTTTCTTTCTCGTTTGGCTATTCCAATTGAGGCCACCCCTTGAACGGGTGATCAAATCCCAAAGAGTTCCTGATTTTTAATTCTAATCAGTCTCCTGCATTTGGGTGGCAAATTGAAACATGAGCTTTTGGTCCCTGAAAATCATGGTCTGGGGAGTAATAACTTCCATGATTTTCAGGTTTCGCCATTAAAAAGTGCAGCTTAGTGATCAACTAATCTAGATCAACTGAGGCTTACCTATTGGTCTTTCTAATTTCTAAATTTCTACTCTGTATATGACTTCCAGAGTTTGCTACTACAAATTACTAGGGTACCAGCTTTTCATCCTGCACCTGTGCTTTTATCCCTTTACTTTACTAGCAGATGCTTATTAAAACTAAATACTAATTGACCCTTTCCAAATTTAGTAATTGAGGTCATATAATGTAATTTACCCAACTATACGGGTTAAGAAGCTAGTATAAATTGGACACACTAGAACCCAGCTTTGCTTTAGTAGTAAGATAAAAGCTGAATGTAATTATCATGTATTTCACTAAAAAAAGTGTTAATGGGGGTTGTGTAATTGTCAACATGAAGAAAAGTATATGTGCTAAACTGATATGTATTCCTTTTATAATAGCTGAGGTTGCTTCTTGCAGTAAGGTTGAGTGAATCACTTTACACTGTTAAAAGTGTGGGTGAAAATGGTGTGCAACTGGATTTCAATCGGCTAGTTGGATCCACTGGCACTGAGAAATCCTGTCTTCCTGTTGGAGTGCATGAAGCTACCAAGCAGTCCAAAATAACCGAGCGTCCCCTTTTACAGCTTTCTGGAAAAGAGTCTAGTAGGAGTAGAGAATTGGTTCTTGCCGGCCAGACAATACATGTTGATTCAGATCTCTCACCTGAACTGAAACGTAAGGTAGACTCCAATTTATCAAGCAACCTTTTATATTCCTTTAAATTTTGGAGTTGCTCTAATTGGAGCTTGTGTTTTCTCAATTGAATTTTTCATAATTCTACTTCTCTGATGACTTCTAGTATTATCTCAATCAGTTGCTAATCTTTTAAGATTTTTTTATCAATAAAAAGTAATTCCATGAAGCTTTTCGGAATGTTGTGGTAGGTCGCTGATGCAGCTTCTAGAGAAGGTGCTACATTTTTAGATCACTGGTTTGTTGGATGTGGTGCAACCCACATAGTATGCGAAGGGCCTTCTATCCAAAGATATCTTGGCCACACAAATAATCTTGTCACTGTAAGTGCTGCCTTACTGTATTGTTATAATCATATTGAATGACACATCCAATATACACAGAGTGATAGAGATAAATTCAGTTTGGACTTGTAAGGCAGTTTGGTACTTGGACTGTTGGGATCATTTGTATAACTAAATCTGTGGCTGTAGCCAGTCCAGGGCCTAAACACTGCATAGTCCGGATGGTTATCCTTGTGGGCCACATGAAAGATATCCACATCATCAATAAGAGTGCTTTTCTCTTCTTCTTTTGATCAGTAAACATTCAACACAGTGCTCTTCAGCTCTGGACTACCAAAAAATTTGCTTAATCTTCGAAATTTTGCAGCCATTGTGGATCCTGAAAACAGCGAAGGAGAAATCTGCACAAAGACTCGTTCAGTTGTCTGCTGACCTAGCTAAGCAGGTTTCAATGATGCTTGAAAATTTTCAAAATGGTGTTGCTGGACAGGTATTTGTTCCCCTTGTGATTCAAGTATTTCAGATTTTGTGTTCCCCTATGCTTGCTATGAAGAACGGAAAATTAGCTTATCCTTATGACTGCCGTATTCGAATTGAGAAATTCTCTAATGATGAAACATTAGCTTTGGGTTGTTACAATTTTTAGAAACTGAAACAAAACTTATCATCTTTCTGAAAGCACTCCGATCTAGACAAATTTTTATTCTGTAAGATAAAATAATTCTATCATTTTCAAAGGCCCTTTGATAGTTACGTAAACTACTCCCCATAAATGCATCTTATTTGTAAAGAAAATAATTCTTACATACTAATCTAACTTGTTTCAGGAAACTAATGGGATTGGTGGCCTCCAATCTGCTGTAAATGCCAGAGAGAGTCCAGCAGATAGAATAAGTAGAGAAAACCCTGAAGAGAGGCAACAGATAGTGAATTTGGCCAAAACCGGAGTTAGAAACCGTCGTGGTCGCCGTATGCAGGTACATGATAAGTGAATGAGAGATCTTCAATGTTCTAACTCCCTCTTCCAGCAGTACTAGTATAGGGCGTTTATTTCATATTTTTCACCGGCACCTTGTTAAAATCGAACTCACAGAATTGGAGAACAGATTTCTCCTTCGTTTGTTAGAGAAACTTGTTCTATGTCCATCCACAAGCATACACTTGAATGGTCAAGATTTGAATGTATACTGCATATCATAAATTTCATTGATAAGCAGGGATACATACATCAAGGAGGAGGATGTGGAGTGTATCTTGTATTTTCCTTACTAGCATTAACAGGGCATGCACGACGCATTTGATGCTCAAGCAAAATGAACAGCCTTTTAATAAATCCTAATATTACAATAAGTTACATCTTATGCAATGTTAATCGAATTAAATAAACTTAGGTAAGTGACAACACCTCCCTCTCCTGCCTTTATTCTGATTTAATATTTATTGCACAGAAATCTAGGACAACTTACCTGATGAGTTGATGACATATATCAATATGTAGTATGACAATATTCAAGCATCTTTATCATTTCTTTTCCTTTTCTGTTTTACAGACTTGTCAAACTCCAATACGTCCGATAACCCCTAACAGCCTTTTGGATTCGATCTGCTGGTCAATATCTGAGCCAACTTCAGCTGCTTGTATTTATACTGACTCTTCTGGGTTGGAAGATGCTAATGAACAGCACACCTCTGTGTTCTTTGATGCAAGAGGGGAGGGAAGGGATTCAGAAGCCACATTTGAAAACTTCTCTCGTCGTCTAAGAGAAAGGTGGTTAATTTCTCCATTTCTTTATTTTAGCTGTTTATAGGTGCCATTTGGAGACCTTCTAGGCTAAAAGCTATTGCTTTAACCATCCAATCCCTTACATTCACCTAGGCGGCCAGAGAAATGATAGGGAATTGTCTCAAAGAGTTCTATAAATAGTTTCGTCAGATCAAACTTTGCTTGTGGAGCCACTCCAAATGGTATGATGCATGCTCATATGCAGCAGTGCAGTGCAGTTGGTATGCCATTTGAATGTTGGATCTGGCTGCCAGCTTGGTTTTACGTTGTGTTGGAGTTCACTCTTGTATATTTTTCTTATGTCTTTTTCCCGGCATGGGGTTCTTGTTTGCAGTGAAAAAGCAGAGATGATATTCAAAAATCACTTTCTTACAATACTGTTCCCAATCGATCGATTTGGTGAGATGGGGCCTTCTTCTAGATCGTTCTTCAGCGATAAAGGTTTTACATGTTTGCAGGTGTTAGATCATATCTATGCATTTTATCAGGTATGCATGAAAGAGGTCCTTCCCATCTGTTACATCCATTCCACTGAATCACAATAGATCATCATCATTTTCATCAGTAAACTAGTCTAACCATAACTAATGGATTTGGTTGGTTTGATGTCTAATATTATTATTATTGTTGTTTTTTGTTGATTAGTGAAGTTCAACAATATTTAGTTGATGCAGCCCTTGGATCAATTAATGAAATGTTTCATCCATTGCATTTTGCAGGAAAATATGTCAGAATATGAAGTGAATGCTGCAATTCACACTGATTCTAGGCATGCAGACCGCCTCCGGTCGATCTATGCCAGTCAAACATCTTTAGAGAATGGTTACGTCCAATTCAAACGGATTGATTTCCTGGGGAGTAGAAGAAGTTTCGAAATGCTGAAACGCATTGGTGGGGATAATAATAGCAATGTATACGAGCTGCTGATCAGAGCATGAAATAAATATCCGTGTCTCCCATATTTGGTAGGTCTGTTAAAGAGCCAAGACCTGCGGAAAAGCTTGAATAAAGATAACACTGGGGCTATACTACTTGGACTGGTTTACCAGTTGAACTGGTCATCAAAACTTGAATGGACAGACAGTAATAGTGCTTAACCTTTGAGATTATTCTAGTTTGAAGTTGGTGTGGCAATGGGTAGCAATAAAAATACAAAATTAAAAAAGAATATTAAGCACTTGTGAGTCTCAATTTGTTTGTAAAATTCACTTTTTCAATTTGGCAGCTGATGTAAAAAAATAGTGTTTTCCTCTACCTAATTTGTACTTTGCAGATACATATATTATACCTCACATTATTGAGATTCCTTGTAAATTTTATCATTACCCCTACAGTTTTCGAAAACACAATTTGTCATCAATTTTAATTTTATTCTATGAAAGGATGTTCCAAGTTTTATTTTATTTTTGCTCCTTATTTATTCTTGCTGCCCTATTTTTTTTTTCTTGCAATTTCCTTTTTCTATGTTATTTATTGCTAGTTCCCAACTGGTTATGAAACTATGACCCTTCATCTGTGAAACTTTTTTTAAGTAAAATACATAATTTTGTTACTGCTCCCTAAATTTTGTAAAATAGCAAAAATCGTTTTGCCCCCCAGCAAAATTTTAAATTTGGACCTTGGTGATTGTTTCTTATTTGGTAAGGCTGTACATAAGTGTTTATTCTATAGGTGTTTCGCTCAATGAAATCTGTCATCTTTATTTATATTTGGACTCCACTTGTGAGGTTCCCAAATTGCTGAATTTGGTGGTTTTAAATATGCTTTTGGGACAGATATTTACTCCTTTACTTTATGCCCAACTTACTCTTATACTGCTCACATCCGCCTGTGAGGTCCTCATAGAGATGATCCAAGGACTGACTTTCTTGAGGATGATCTCCTTATCATGTACATCATCTTTGTCATCCTCACAAAATCATATCATTCTAAAAGATGACTGGAATTTTAAGACTTCAGAAACATCCATTTTACTGCAAATTTTGAACGAACTTTCAATGATATTAAAAGTTTTACAACAATGTGATTTTTTGTGAGGATGACCAACACATATGTGGTTCCTTTCGGTTCTCAAACAAAGAATAAATTATACATACAATCTTTATCAGAGATCGGCGATGATGCATTTACCCTGTCTTCCAAGCTCGTAAAGCATAACAAGCGCTGCGGAGTCCAGAGAACTCTTCTTATCAGCTCTGTGATCACCTGTTAGTTCAACAGCACCAGAGTTGGGTATATGCAAAGTAATTGTTGATATATAACTGTTGAAACCTATCCTTTTTTCAGAGCCTTCACCAAATTCAATTGGAGATCTGCATAAAGAAATAGAGAGAAATAAGTGTCAACTATCTGTATTTACAATTCGTATCAAAAGGGAGAATGTGGTGGTCATAAAATGTTTGAATCTACATCATCCTTGGTTGCACATATGATAAGCTGGTTTTTTACAGGTTGCTGCATCTATATGAACTTGATCCAGAAGTACAGAAAGGATTAAAATATTATACTATTATTGTGTAGCCATTTTCACCAAACTATCAGCTATCTGATGGAACTGGAAAAAAATAGACAATCCCAGAACTGGTTTACAATGTTAATTGCGATCAAAATATCAGGCGTTCGATCAGAACCAGAAAAAATTATCCTCGTTCTGGTTCCACCAATTTGAGAACTAAAATAGGAACCAACTTATTTATTAGGTTCCAATTTCTGGTAGTTTAAGAACCAAAACAAAACCGACCGGTTGACACCCCTAGAGAAAATTTTCGATAAAGATAATAAAACATCACTTGCACATATCTGACTTCCTATGTGCCAAAGACTAGTGAATAAATTAAGGAAATGAATGACGATGCCAAGAACTTGGTCTCTAACCTGGACTTGTGTTCTTCTGAATGGAAAGTTGGCATCGACCACTGCAAACTTTTACAGAGCTGATACAGAGATGATCGCGGTCCTCCTTTCTTCATGTTAATCGAGACAATAACTGCAAATAAAACACTTGAGCATTTAACCACAGTACTTAAACTGAGACCGTTTAAAAGATGTAATACCAAAGAACAATTTGCAATATGAGAGTCAAGATGAGTGTTGGCTGCTATAGGAGTTAACTAGATAAGCTCACAACTTAATAAGTAGATAGGATATGTACTCATATAGGATGAAGCTGAGAACTCGGGGACAGAAACATATACTAAGATAAAGAAACTTGTGCCGGTCAAGAACCATGCGAAACGAATAATAGTTCTCAAGAAAACATCCACAAGAACTTGGAAGTTTCAGTTTATGGCAAAAATCTGAACATATATTTCTCAAGGTGACTTGTTCTCTGAAAATTCCCCAGAAAGAGATTCGAGAAAAGCTCCAATCTAACTGGTCAATAATGAGGATTGGGTTTTTAGAGAACAACCATACAGAAAATGAGATACAAAATTGCTTTGTGTGATTTGTTTCCCACCCCAAGATATTTAGTTTTGAACAGTTTCAAATGTATTGCACTATTGTCTGCAAGAGCTTGAGATCGTATTCATATCTTCAAAAGACAACTTCAAACAACTTAATTTTAAGCGTTCAATAGAGTGGCACTTGGAATATATCATGTCCTCTTTTTGTCTTAATATAAATCTCACAGTTACATGCTCCATCTAGTTTGATATAGTACTTCAAATGTCAATGTCAAAAGTAGAACATGTACATGTCATAAATACCTGGGGCATTGAGATTGGGATCTGACACTTCCACCAAACAATTCCTAGAACTGGATGGATCTGCAGTTGGTTCCACAGGCAATGGGTCTTCTGTTGTCTTTTTCTTTTTACTGGAGGTAGGTTTGGCATGTTCTTCAGAATTTGATTGTTGGCCCATGTCGATATTCAAGTTCGAAGAAGAGGAACAATCTAAAGATTGTGTTTCAGGCTGCTTCTGCCTAGAAATATATCGGGAGTGCAAAATACCTCTACCCTGTTATATTAACACATTGAAGAAAGTGAATATGAAGCTTTATCAGAGTTTTTCCTACAAACTTAACACACTGAGACCAACGATACTTTAATACTTAGTTTAAAAAAGAAACGAAGAAAAGAATATCGAAACCTCATTTGTTTGCCAGAAATTAGTTATCCTTCAAGAAACTGATCCTTCGTCTTGACTCATAAAAGCCTTGGAAAATTGTCAAGTTTCATGGGATTTACTTTTATAGTACAAAGAGGCTCATCTATGTATTTAGTTTGATATACTTTTCCCTTTTCCCTTTTCCTGTTTGTTTTAGAATTTTAAGAAGGCTAACATTTGAAATTGAAAGAGAAACACAAACAAGATTCATGAATGCAGGTGGTCCACAGCATCATCAGTAGTTAAAAAGAGTAAATGACTTATGGTTTTCCAGTCAAGTTAGCTTGTAGAGGTTTCTAATTGGAAATGAAATAAAATCCAAAAGCTAGAATTGTACTACTGTGTTTTCTTCCATATTAAGCTTGAAATGATTGAGAAAAAAGACTAATCACTAAAGTTATCTTCAACTGTAGTGGATCAGTTCTCTAAAGAATGTAATGTAACAAAACCATGCAAAACATTGATAGGAGCATCAACAAACCTCCAGGTTCTTCAACAAACGAAGAGCTGCTTGTCCTTTTGCGGCCTTTCTATTCCTCTCGCATCCCTCCCCTATCAACAGAACATCTTGTGTTTGTAGCCGAAGTTCAGCATGAACCATTTCTCCCTTATTTGTACACGTCTCTTTTAGAAAGTACCCAAGATGACTACATAGTTCAATTAGTTCACGATATGGAGGCAACTCAAGTTTCTCAGGTGTAACAATCGGAGAAAGAAGTGGTTTAAATACTCTCCAGACTATGTCAAGGTTAAGTTTGGTATCTATTAGAATAGCACCTGCAATACTCTCTACCAGGTCTCCAAGAGCCTGTAGCAGGGAAACAAAAGGGGTTGTTAAAAAGAATTTAACAAAAATTAACTGCAGAAATAACCATAAGTTAAGTTACTATAAGTTTATTCTCCAATATTTGATATAGCAATAATTAATGAAAAGTCTTTTGAATGGTAAGGAGTACGGAGCTTTTGGATCCGGCAAAACATGTTCCTAATATACATGAACCCGTTCCCAAATTACTGGAAAAAGTATACTTTTTGGTACAGTTCTTGTTAAAAAAAATACTACTTTTAGATTTTGTTCCATTTTATTTTCATTTTTTTTTGTGACGTTTCTGAATGATGACCATTCATCTGAATTTTTGCTATAACCAACTTATTAACAAAGAAAAAGAGGATAGATTCCGATGACGTAGCTAAATGAGTGAATTCTAAGAGAACAGCTACGGGTGCAGACATCATATCTACAGTTCGGAAAAAGGAAACACTAAATAAGACCAGAGATAACTTACCTTGGGACATTTAGTCCCTTGGAGTGGCTTAGAGTTCTCAGGCAACTCCGTGACAGACTTTGCGTATTCTGTTATTTGTTCTAATAGCAGTCCAGAACAATGCTGAAGATGCTGTTGAAGATTATGCCTCACTGCAACTTGAGCAAAATTTTCATTATTAACAGAGGCTGAACGCAGATCAGTCAACTCCCCTGGATCAATGTCTGTGTGGGTTTGAAAAAGATGCCACGTAATGAGCACGTCCAATACAGAATCACCCAGAAATTCAAGCCTCTGATAATAACCCAAGAAGGAAAAATTATAAGCTCATGGAAAGTGGATATATACAGATATATGAAACATGATTGATGAACTCAAAGTAACTATATTCTCGGAGGTACTTCCAATCGTCAAGAGAAGTGAAATATCTTCCAAGAAAATGAGTTTTCACATGGAAATAAAATTACACATGGTCATTGGGCTCACTTGGAAATATACCAAGAGTTGATTTTTGGTGAGGATAATTCCTCTTCATATAGATCATCCAAACCAAAACTCAGCCACTTCTGAACCTTCTAACCCTGTAAAAAGTGGCTTGGAAATTAAAGGATTCTGGGTCATCCATTTCACAGTTAACTTTGAGTTAACATTTGATAGGATTAGAAGTTTTACAATAACCTGATCTTTTGTAAAGATGATCCCCATGGTTAAGAAACCATCCTCAAAAATATATTGGCCTGTAAGGCTGTAAAGCATGTCCGTTTGGGCCTAAAGGCCATGTGTAGGTTAGACATCAAGTATCAACAGATCCCATCCCCTTCTAACACTTTTAAATTTCTCCATACCTGGTAACAGAAGCCAGCCCCTAATTCTTGCTGAGACGCATGTGTTATGGATTCCAACAAAAGACCCTTGACAGAGAATCTATAGTCAAGTTTTGATTCTAGCATCTCGAGTTCATTAACTTTTGGAGAGTAACACCATAGAGATGCATTATTAATGGCCTCATCAATCAATGAGGGCTCAAATTCAGCATGTATGCCCAACCATTTCATCACGTGGAATGCAGCACTTAATCCACCGCCAACATAATAAGCTCCTATCAGTGCTTCAACACAATCTGCAATAGTCTTAGAGCACATCCACCTGTGACCCATATCACAAGGCTTTCCAACCATAACAGAGGCATCTTCCGTTTCAAATCTGCTTTCCAGAGGCACTTCACAAGTATCCACCCCACACAAACAAGGCACAGGTTGGCGTATAGAACGGTGTCCTGGAGCAAGCCAACGGCGAGGATCAAATGCGCTGTCTCGTATATAGCCCTGTGAATACGAAGACAGATGCATTCTGATTCACAATCAAAAATTTAATGGAACATTCAAGAACAGCATAAAATTCAGATTTCATTGAATTATCGTGCAAAACCTCATCCACAATGAAAAGGAATATATCGTCCCCGTTACACTCGTAATAACTCTGATTTTTCTTTTTCTACTTCATATAAATATAGAACTACTATGTCAACTGTCATCTAGACCTGATTGTAGAAGTATGCACATTTATCACTGAAGATGCACGGATTTTTTGTCCCAGTCATAGTTTCGATGGAAAAAGTTACAGTACTGTTCGATAAGGATGCTTAATGCATATCTATGTAACAAGGATGCTTCATTTTCAAAAAAATTGTTGTGTTTTGTAGCAAATAAATGTCAAGACACCTTTCAAACAAATGTTGATTTGCTCCAATACATTATATATATATATATATATCAACTTTTCGTCACCTATTAATATAAGAGAATGGATCGGCTTACAGCCTTATATGTACAGGCTCGTGTGGGGCCCACATGAGGTTGATCTAAGGGCTGAGTTTTTGTGTGGATGTTCTCCTCACCATGTAGATCATCTTTACCAAAAATCAGTCCATTCTAAAACTTCTATCCCCATCAAAAGTTGATCGGAAGTTGATTAGAAATTAACGGTGAAAAATGAATGATGAGAAGAAGAGTCAACTTTTGGTGGGACTAGAAGTTTTAGAATGGACTCATTTTTGGTGAAGATGATCTTCATAGTGAGGAGAATATTATCACCAAAAATCAGCCCTTAGATCAACCGTATGTGGGCTCCAGAACAGGCTGTACATGTAACCTGTGCATGTAAGCCTGTAAGCCGATCCGGCCTCAATATATAAATGGTTTTATATTGATTTTAGGGGATTTTAGCCAAAACCCCTACTTGAAAAATATTTTAGGATTTAGCCCAACAAACGTTTTCTTTTAGTCTAAGGCCCCTGAGGGTTTCAGTGTGTGTAATTTATGAAACCCTCATTAGTTACCCAGGGGCCTTAGACTAAATGAAAACGTTTGTTGGGCTAAATCCTAAAATACGTTTAATGTCTATCAACTATCTAAATATACACTTCCTATATAGTATAGTTTCTTTGTTTGTTCGATAAACACCTTCGACACTATATACCTGAGGTCAACTTAATAATGTCATCCCATTGACTAACTAAAAAACAGCTTTAGGGAGATTTCCCCAAAAATCCTTGGCTAGAGAAAAGTGAATCAGAAGATGGTTAATAAACTCCACATGAAGCTTGCAAAAAAATACATTTATTCACCAAAGCAAGTACACTTTATTAAGTTATCTAGATTCTATAGTAAGAATTTGCCCCTCATTGTCATCCACGTGCAAAAGACCACTTCATGGGAATTTTTGGGTTCGAGACCTCAGTGCTCGTCGTAATGTAGACTATGCTCATGTCCTATTTTTTGGTTAATCTAATTTGAGGGTGCCAACATTGCAATGCAAGAATTGAATGCCACTTAAATATTCCAGTATGGAAAGGTAAGAATTTTTAACTAGTATTTATAATTAATGTCAGGCACATTTTCAGAAAAATAAAAAATGATTCGAGTCATAAACATATAACAAAGGATTTTGCAAACAAGAACTAGTTATATAACAAAGTAGAAAAGGAAAGAGAAATAGAAAATTTTAAATAGGTCACCAGTTGAATATATCAACACAATTGCAGAGATAAAGATCTACCTGTAACTTGCAACTTGTTCCCAACTTATGCAGTGTTGCATTACAAACAGCGTGTGATCTATGGGCAGATAATTGTCCTTCATGCTTCTTGGGGTATTTGAGAAACAGATAACAGGTCACAGCATATTTCAGTATGGAGTCACCCAACAACTCCAAACGCTCAAGAGAAAATTTTTCGCAACATCTAAGTGTTGTAAGTGCTTCCAGAATCTAGATAAGAAAAGCCTTTAGTAGAGAGTCATAAAGATAGATCCAATAGCAAGTAAGTATAGTAAATAACAAAATGACACAAACCAGAGAGCTTGATATATGGCAATTGTTTGAATGACCAGCAATTTCTTCTCTAAGTTGGTTGGCCAACATCAAGGACTCCAGTCGGTGCATTAAAGACGGTAGCAAGTAAAAAGATTTTAGAACACTTATAGATACACCAACATTAACCAGCAGCTCTGGCGGCATGTGGATAAGATTTAGGGGCTTCTCTACAACCATGTTAGAGCTCCCCTTTTTTTTCTTCTTACATGACGGATCAGCTGGAAGAAAAAAAAAAGAAAGAAAGAAAGAAAAGGGTTAAGGGAAATTGACCTAGAAGAAAATGGGGACTAACTACTCTATCCAGCATATAAAACATATTAATTGATCTCTGGTATTTGACAGGCATTCCTAGTTTTGGTCATTTCAGAGTTACTGCAAGTCTGCAATTTTATATTTGAATTATTATTAGCACCAATAGAAAAGACACTGATTATATTGTCCACTACATCCAGCTGCTTCACATCAGTTGCTGTGTTGTGTTGTTTACCCCCGAGGAGCCTTGTAACCCCTATGCACATTCTCTTCTTTCTTCATACAAATCTTTTTACAATCGAAAAAGTAAATAAAATGTTCCACTTTTGAGAAAAGCATTAAAACCTGATAGTGTGCAGTGTATAATGTACTCAAGCATTATTTTATAAAGGAATCACGTGCATGATATATATTATAAAAACCAAAAGAATAGGGGTATTTCAGTCATTAATGGTGGTAGCATTTTCATTCATTATTGTAAGGAGAACTTCAGTTTTTTTTTTTTTTAGGATTTTTATGTTCTCCACAAGTAATCATGTTTAGGACCGAATAGTGAATTCAGTCCCTCCACCTCCTTTTCTCTTTCTCTCCACATTTTCTTATCTCTTCTCCTATATTCTATCTGTCTCTTTTATTCTGCTTTTCTACTCATCAACAGCTACCGGTCATATCTACAGAGTTTCATCTATTTTCTCAAATCATCCACAAAAACTAGATCTTATGATTTGATTTAGTTCAACACTCCAACTTCCTTACGACCTGAGAATTTGTTATTGTCACCTTGCTCCTTCCTTAAAAAATCAAAAGTCCTATAGCAGGTGACTAAAAAGATATGCGTAAAGAAAAATACAATCTGCAGAACCAAAACAGTAGTAAAGACACTATTGCATGGTAGTAATTGGTTCAAACTTCATGCAAGCATCCTGATATCACAGAACTTCACCCCAAGCAAATCATTTTTCATGTTTTCCTTCAAACTACCATAAACATGAAAATTGAGGTATAGGTAGAATTTATTGTATCAAGTTCACTGATGTAATTTAAGAATAGAATTGATGTAAAAGTAGCAAAGGAAGTTCAAAAGAACGAATTTAGATTCATATCAGATACAGGCAGAAACCTACAGATCTCAGGTACCAGTAAGAAACTATTATGCTATAATGAATCTCAAAACCAAATAAACAGACCTTCATAGGTAGACTTCGTAAGAAGAAGGTTGTGTGGGTTATGACTTTGCTTTAATTGCAATAGAGGCTGTTCTGGATGCTGCAGCTCAATGCCGTACCTGGGTAGATGATAGGTTAATAAGATGGAGATATTAACTGAAAGGAAGAAATGTAATGCGTAAGAGTCAGCAAGCAATGTTACAAACCACCCACTTCTTACTGAAGTAGTCTTTGAAGGAAGTAAAGTTTGATGGCGCTGCATCTGTATTTCCATCGAATGAACTGTAAGCAGATTTATCAACCATCACATCAAGAACAGAATAAATTTTTCCCGTATGAATTGCCAAGACCACCATATCTTTAAGGGCATGTCTATCAATGGAACTATTAGCCAAGTGGATGGAGTCTGAGCTCTTGCAATCAGTCTCAGATGAGCTGGAGTTGCACAATGATGAGTTTCCTCCATTGCCATTAGAACGATACTCATCCTCTACCAAAGCACGTGTCTTAAAAAACTCAACTACAGAAGTACATGCATTAATTTCACCCCAGTCGATTCTCAAAGATTCATGACTTGGAATAGTTGACTCAAGCGGTAAAAGCAGATACAAATTTGAATTGCTCCACAATGATTTATTTTCTCTCTTGAGTAAAAACTCTCTTTTAGTTCCAGAAGATTTGGATCCAACAAACAACTTGCCAAATAAACCATTAAAGAAAAGTTCCTGGAAAAGCTTTGATTTTTGCACCTGTTATGAAAAACAACCAAGTCACCAAAAGCATTTTGTAATAATAAAGGAAGTCTCTTATTATATAACGAACCCCAATTTTACTAGTTTAGTTTCCCAATTACCTGATCCATGTCCAGATGGACTTGCCCACATGGAGAAACGGAAGACTTCACCAACTTGTTAGGGATCAAGAAAAGTTCCACCTCTGCATTTGCCACATCATCATCTAGTTTTGCCTCAAGTAAGAGAACGAATGCGGAATAGAATACACCAACTTGATCACATAAAAAATCTAGTTTATATGCATGCAAAGTGGCGCCGTCAGTATTTTCTCCCCAAGATCCAGATAAAGCACGGACAGTTGTCGTGCCATGTAGTTCTTTTCTTTTGGTTGTCCCTTCAAACACCCAAGGATAGAGAGTCAATACATAATAACCAGAGGACATAAACACCATTCATTTTAAATTCCAATTTACCAACCAATAAAACCAGAAGACATGAAGTAAGGGGACCACAGGAACATCCTTGAGACATTATCCCATGAGTCATAAACATGTTTAAGGGCTCAGTGTTTGATATGGGCACTTCACCGTTCGCAATATTCTCTATTTGATTGAAAAAAAATTTTATTGAATCATTGGCAATATCCCCTTATAAAAGGAATCAGTTTTACGAAGTGAGCAACAAAAGCTGTGTTGTGTTTCTTATGGTTGGTGATTGAGGATTTTGTTGTTGACTGGGAGAGTTGTAAGAACAGAGGATTAGTTCCCCTGTTAAATGATTATTATTAGAGATTTTTCTCGCTTCTTACTTATAAAGTTCCCTATATGGTAGAGCAATTGCCCTTATCCAATTAACACAAATTAAACTGTACCGATCAGAAATACAAATACAAATATATATATATATATATATAAACAAAAATTGGCGGTGATGGTCACCACATACAATATACTTCCTTTTGTAGAAACAGGGACTAGACTTCCAAACAATTCCAACTGCACATCGAATTGAACTACACTGTATTCTAGAAAAAACTGATTGGAATGATTCAAAATAAATGGAATGCTGCGTATGAAGCTGTAGATGCACCAAGAACACAATTTATTTCTTGCCAACCAATACTATTTTACTTGAAAGACAAGGAAGTAAAGATCCCTACCTGCACCTGCAGTATAATGTTTAGTGCTCTTGATGATATCATTTTCCAAAGGCTCTTCAATGCAAGGAAGGAGATGATCATCAAGAGCCCCCAATTGATGTAGTTTCTTGCATGCTTCGAGACACACCATCTGCTTCGATAAGTGTGAATTTCTGGTAATAGGACCAACTATTCTTTGAAACGCCGCATTAGGAGGTAAAGTTAATATACACTCATAAGAGCCTCCAAACAATGAAAGTTGAAAGATTGGCTTCGGGGTAAAGTACCTATGAGCAAATCTGAATCAATTAGGTCTTGAAAGTACCAAAAGAAAAGGCCAGAAGGATAACAAGTATAAATGTAAAGACAGAAATATCTAATTACTGTGAAGTTGATAAAAGAAATAAAACCCTTACTTATCTCCAGGGAGCTTTTCACAATATCTATGGATGAGACTAACACTACAATCAGCAGTAACTGATGCTCCGGTAGACTCCACGTAATATGCATGTGATTCCTCCATACAATACAACTTAGAAATGCTAGCATCAGGGTCTCTATTTAAAGTGGCATCAGTCATAGAATTTTCGCTCCTGAGAATGTCAAATAACATATTCCTTTGATTTGTGTTTCCCCTGTACATATGTATAATTAGACTTGTATTGCGAACATGTGAAGTCAAGATATCTAACATGCAATGTATGGAAGAAGAAGAAGAAGAAGAATTATCATATTTGATAAAAGGGACAAACAAAGGGGGTTAGATAGCCATAAAATCCAAAATATGACCTATGAACTCAATCCCACTTAAGTTTTTGGACAATAAAAATCTTTCTAGCTAAGCATAAGGATGTCATGATAAAATTTTAAAAAAGAAGATCTAATAATTTGGTTATTATGCATGCAAATTTAGAAAAAGAACCATTCCAAATACAAAAAAGAGTAGACACATTAGAGGTTGTATTAAAGAAATAAAGCAGCCTTGAGAAACGAAAATCAACAATGGGAAAGAACAGTGAAGAAGATTATAACAATGATACTTTATCTCTGGACTCCTCTCTTAGCAACAAAAATTCCCACCCAACTTTGGAACTCAAAATGGTAGAATAGGCTGAAAAGTACCTTTGACAGGACTGTTATACTTTCCTGGACTGGACATTTTGTCCACTTCAGAAGGATTAAAGAAGGTGCTTTTCTGGAATAATTGTCAATCTATCAATTAAGTCATTCTATTACTAGACCATGAAACAAGATATGCTCCAGTTTAGTGTTGAGTCCGAGACAATAATTTCTGTGTTGCTGAATTAATAAGTTTGAAAGTCTGAATCAATGATTGGGCAGCCAATACTCCATAGCATGTGAGCTCAAAACTTGATGCAAATTCATGCAACCACCAATGTTGCATGTAAGATGCAGAATTCTACATGATGTATTTAAACAGGTTGGCATCCGCCTATTTAAAAATTTTGTGAATGAATTGCCTGGATCAGGAGCGTTTTACACTTTTCCAAACAAACAGGTCATTTGGTAGCCATGCCTTGAAGTTGACGCGAAGCTAAAAGATTGCAATGCATCCTAAAATACTGAAGTACACCAACTGCATTAAAAGATTAATCCTTAAGGTTTCTTTCAACTCAACTAAATGTATACACTAAATGAAAATCATATGATATTATTTGTTTTAGCATGCAGCAAGTACGGATGGACTACAGTCAGAATTCTCAGGAAGTTGTCTGGATTATCTCTTAGTCAGATCTGTCTTTAGTTTTATATAACACTGATACAGGGTACGAGTGTCGGTGTCAGACACTGATACGAGGTGCCGACCATGGTGAGTTGGAAAAAAGCAAAAACACGGACACGGCAGTACACAAGCACATATTCTTGTGTCAGTTATTAATTATTATGTGCTTTTTTTTAAAGTTATAATTTGTACTTTTAGATCTAGTTTGTTACATAATATACACAAGACATTTATTTCCTAACACGATTATGTGCAAGAACACACAAGATATACACACAACATCTAACAATATTATGTGTACCCACTAAAAGTGTTCACAAGTGTCAGACACACATTTCCGAGTCGACACATATCGACATGGCAAAAATCCACACAAATGCCATGTCCTTGTTAATAATGAGGCAGACATATCCGCCAAAGAACCATCTGAGAAGTCAAATCCATAGATTATATCAGCTAAGTGTGTGAGGTTGTCTTGCAAAAGGAGCATGAAACTGCAGAAAACTATGGGACATTATATTCGATTACAGACTTATAGTTCAGCTTATATCGACTGGTAACTTAGAGAAACTAGGAAGGCCCAAAAAATCACATCATGTACCTGATTTCTACAATCAGATCTCCATCAAAACATAATATATCAGCAGAATAAATATGATATTATCAAGCATAGCCATCTTGAACAGAGAGAGAACGGAAAAAAAAAACCCCTCATACCTTTCAAGCATAAGAACATATTGTGAACCACTCTGTCGAGCTCGACCGCGTGACTGAACATAACTACGAACTGTTTTCGGGAGATCAAAACGTATAACACGGGAGCAATTTGGTACATGTATTCCCTCTTCAGCCACATCAGTAGTGAACAATAGGTTTACCTACACAGCATATTTTTCTCCTTAGAAGCACTAAAATTTGAAGTGAAATTTGAAACTTCCAGTCACCATTGAGTAATAGGTTAGATACCTTCCCACAACGGAATGCATTCAAAGTCTCCTTTTGCACTTTTGGTTTAAGTGCGTCCACTGATGCATTTCCTCCGGTTAAATAGGAAACTGTGAAATGAGATAAGTAACTTACTTTTCTCATGAATCTTTCAATTACTTTAGCTGTTATGATTCTTTCAACAAAAATGAGGCAAAGTAATTGCTTGACCTCCCTGCATCCAGAAAAGGTTAGTGTAAGAATTGAGCAGGTGAGATGAAATTGAATGACAGAAGTGGACAAGCTAGTGGCTAGTCTCCTTACCCAAATGATTGAAATATTTGAAGGAGCTCAAATAACTTGGGAGATATATAACCCATTTTAATTGCCTCTAAATGGTCAGATCCTATGTTGAATAGTTTTTCACTGTCTGGAAAGATGGATAAGGATCAGCCACAGTATGGAAAAACATTTTAAAAGCCAAGAAAAAAGAAGCATACAGAGAAGTGATTTATACGAATAAGACAGCATGAAGAATCAAGGCATAAGCTTCTTAGTTTAATAAAAGCCAGAAATAACTTGGAAATGTGAAGCAAAAGGAAATATTCCAATAATTTATTATCAAATAATAACAAACATGACAAACAGAAGTATTGAATATTTGGGCAATGACTACTGTTAAGATCTTAAATGCAATACTATATTTTGTACAAATAAAAATGAGAAGCCTCCTTTAAACAAAAAAAGTATGAATATATACATAGAGAAGCAAAAAAGTAAAGTAACTAGAAACATGAACAGGAAAAGACCTACTTCAATACCAAGACTATGCCACATGATAAAGACAAGGAAGAGTTTCAGAACTCAGAAAAATGTAAGTGATATTATGCTGTTCTCCAAAACGTATTAACTCAAGAAAAAGAAAAAAAAAAAAATTCCTAGAATCTTGAATATAGGCCTGACACGAAGTTTTTGGAATTTAATCATTTATACCATTGGGCATCATAGTCTTTCATGTGTAAGTTCAATGTTCCAAGCCCTCTAAGTTCTAAACTCTAACTCTTTTAACAAGTTATTTATTCATACTTATTTCAATCAAATGATCAATATATTATTCTAGGTTACTATCCTGTATTTATTGTAACAATGTCAGAACTAATAGTATAAATTACAACTGAAAAATAAAGCATATAATATCTGAGACAACAATATGTATGTGTGCACTGTGAGTATGGCCGTGTCCGCATTTTGACTTTTTATCAAGTTGGCATGTACGACACCTCGTACCTGTGTCCAACACCAACACACGTACCCTTATCATTTTTACAGAGTTATAAACGTAAGAGAAGGTGGCTAGCCTGGCTAACCCAGACTCTTCATTCTTCTCTTCCTTCCTTTCCTCTTCTCGTCCTTAACAACCATAATACTACTGATAGGTTTAACACACTGTGAAACTTTGTTCTTATTCAAATTCAAACTGAAATACTATTGATTGAAAATATGATCCTTCAAAAGAATATCACAAGTCAAATCATTTCTTCATACACTTTATTGCTATGAATATGAACATATAATCCCCTACTGGCCTACTAGTTCCAAAAATGCTTCGATAGGAGTGAGCCGCTTAGAATCACCCCTGTGGTTTTTGGTGCTCTAGATTTGTCTGCAAGACTCTAACTGAATCCAAAGCCAAATTAAAATAGACGATACTATCGTATGTTAGTAATAGGAGATAGTGGTGAGAACGTTGATAAAAGTGAAATGCTGGTTTTGAAAACTTTCAAGATCCCAACTGATTGTAGCTTTGTAGGCCTGGACAGCGCTCATATAAAGTAGGTTATAATTTATACATATCTTAATCTACAAGTAATACTACTTGTGTATGGTTCCCTTCCCTTAGTCATCAACAAACTGGTTGCACTATCAACATTACAGAGCAGAATGTGACAAGAAAGGATTAATGCTTCGCAAGAGAGAGGATCAATGGCCTATTAACCAATGTAGAGGAAATTAACAATATAAACATTTTTTTGTTGGAATAAGCAACATATATATGATATATCAACCAAAAAACCATAATAGTATACTACACAAAACAGGAGGATGCACCATGTAGGAAAATACATGAAACATCTAACAAAATTCACAAAAGCAAATCATCAAAAAGTTATTGGCATCATACCATGCGGCAAAGATTCTTCAATTATGTGTAAAACCTCTTCAAGAAAGTATTTACACTGCACAAAAGTTTCTCTATATAATTCGCACTCCATTGTAGTGTTTGAAACACGAACAGTTTCTATACAGACTTTAGCAGCCTACAAACAAGTAATAATATATAGAATTGTAGAGATCAGAACCAACAGGAGAAGAACCAGAAGGAAAAACAAAAGTTACTAATTGAGTTACAAATAAAGCATATATGTTAACAAAACCATCTTTGTGTAAAGAAATGTGATGGACCATAAAAATGGTGTGCTTTTAATTAAGTACAAAGCTATGATGTTAACAAATCAAGACTTCTGATGATTATTAATGAGGTAGATCCACAATTAACATAAGTCCAAGATCTCGGAACACCCACAGAGAAATTGTCTTAAAATCAGCTATGATGTTTCAGCTATGTTGTTTCATAATTCTTGTACAATAAAAGTCCAATGATGATACTCCTATGGTGTGCAGTTTTATCTTCTTCCCTCCAGTCTTTCTGATATACAACATGTTGGTGATCAGCAAAAGATGCTACATTGAGGGCCCTTAAACATTAGATCCCTACAAAGTTTTCCTTAGGTCCAGAAAGTTCCACCATGGAAACCTCTTAAAATATCTTACCTGTTAGGCTACGAATAAATATATATATATATATATATAGGGAACGGATCAACATAAGCCTTCAATTAGGTGAATTATTCCATTGAGAACAATAATTAGCTCTCCGAAATCAGTATTTTTTGTGGTGCAGAAAAAGCTTACTAAACATCTTAAAACATAGAAACGAAAATCACATTTCAGCCATTCAAACACTATCAACAATGCAACACTCTTCTCATTTCATGAGGCAGTACAACTCTCCATAAAAAGATTGAGTCGCGTACCTCATATGCGCATATAAGGCCAAGATCATCTAGGCAACATACAATCTTCATATGGTAGTTAGACAATTTCCTTCTCAATGCCTTAAATATTTCATCTATGTCTTTAAACTGACTTGGCGATGAGTTTTGCGATTTAACCAACGAATCATCAAACTGTTCGTGCAAAAGAACCATATGAGATTTTTATAAGTCAGAAACTAGTATAAAAGAGATGAGTCAAGAGTGGTTCAGGGCAACCTTAGACCATGAAGATTTCAGCTTTGCTTTCAAATCTTCATGAAGGAACAAGTTAGGGTCGTAGTATCTTTTGATTTCTTCGGCGGAAGGAACAAATACTTCTAGTTCATTTCTGTCCTCAACCGTATAAATCTACAGAAACAAATACCAACAAGCTTGTGTTTCAACAATGATGTTTAAAGCACAGAAATAGCATGCAGTATATAAAACAACATTGCATTTCATGTTAGCAGTCACAAATAGAAATTACCTTGGAGTCCAAGATGCTTTCAAGTGAAGACATTTGATCCTCACAGTTTTCTGCTGATGAGATACCTGATGTGTAGACATATTGAAGACAAAAAATTAAGTATCACCTATCAAAGAACCAAATACCACTAGGTTGGCAGGCCATGAAAAAAATACATATTGGCATGCAAAGGGTAATGAAAATGCAAAGCATGAGAAATCTAAAGGATGTGAAATATAAGAATGATCATATACATTTACATGAACGAAGGAAATTTCATGAACATAAAGCAACCGATTTCAAATGCTAAGCATGAGGAAGGAAAAACAATAAATTATAAAATTTGAAATGAACATAATATTTTTTTAGGGACTTTCTTGCCTTTTCTTATTACAGGGGATGCAGTCATTCCAAATATCTTTGGCTTGTTTCCACTTTTATGATAAAACTCCTAAGTAAAAACAAAGTAATAATGATTAATATGTTCAAATGTAACCTAGAAAAGAAAACAAGAAATAGAGAAGAGAAAACACAAAAACAAGATAGAGTATCACATAGGAAGTGAAGCACATAATCTTCGAAGGGACTTTTACCTTCATTATCTTTGCATAAGGATGGTTTCCAGTTGTACGATGGCACTCGTCAAATACCATTAGACATACCATGTCTAGATTGAGGAACGCCTTCCTCAAAGCACCCAAAAGAATCTGAGGGGTCATAACCATTACCTGTATAATAAAGTGGAAAGGAACACACACACACACACACACATAGAGATTAGTAAAAACATTGTCGGTAGTAAAATATGCTTGAAGAACTGTCTAGATTAGATAGAAGGAAAACCCAAGTAACATAGGTGGACAGCAAGCTTACAAGTATAAGCCTAAAGACAAAATACTAGGTATGAATTATGATTGATGGCCACAAAATACCCCAAATCAACCGTTTCCTGTATCTTGGTTCAATTATCCGAGAAGGATATCAAAGTGGATACAACTGTAGAACTAGAGTTTGCTGGTCAAAGTGGATACAACTGTACAACTAGAGTTTGCTGGCTAAGTAAAGATGTGCTTCTGGAGTATAATTTTGTAAAAATCAAGAAACAATATCTGAAAATCATCACTTACTTTTTCTTTAGTTTTTATTGCTGTAGGTGGTGGTGGTGATGGTGGTGATAATGTTCTCAAATAATCAAAATATTAAATTGCATATGCAACTTCGGATGTAAACTCTAAACGTTTAAAAGGAGAAAAAAAATAATTACTTCATTCTCTCTTATTTCTTTCTCCCAGTGTTCTGCATTCCACTCATCAATCCCCTTAGCTCCATAGTATTCCTCCACTTTGAAATTTGTGTGGATCTTTATAACTTCAAATTGCTGCATGCATAGCCAACATTTTAGGGGAACTATTTTTATTGAAAATACATGCACAATATAATCAAAAAAATTTATTAAAACAAAGAATGTGAACTGGAAAAAAAAATTAAGGTTTACAATTAGCAAGAAACCAGTCAAAAAGCAAGCTTTCTCACCAGAAAAAGCAATTCCAGTGAAAATAAGGGAAAAAAAATACACAAAGCTCCATGTCTCCATGACAATGTAACACAGTCATTTGTAAAATCAAGCTAAAAAACTATGTCAATTTACCTGATCAACGCCCTAAAACAAGAAAAGGAACAAAATTTACCTGATTAACAAGATGAACAGTAGGTGCCAGAAAAATAATCAACTTTCCACTTCTAGCAAACCCTATTTGTTGTATAAGCATAACAGCTATCATTGTCTTTCCAGCACCAGTTTCCAACACCGCAATAATGTTCCTTCCAACAGCAACCTCAAAAACCTTTCTTTGATAACTAAAAGATCACAAAAAACAAACAAATTCAAGTGATGGAACAGAGAGAGAGAGAGAGAGAGAGAGAGAGAGAGCGAGAGTAAGAGAGGGGAATCGGTGAACAAGGCGATACCTTCGGGGATCAAAATCCTTTATAGACTCCAAAGCAACTTCCTTTACTTCAGAAACACCATTAATGGCAATATTTAGCTTCGATTCCATGTCTTCGAAGCATCGTTTTAAGGGATTAATCACTGTAGAAGTAGCCATTGTAGATGATGTAAGGAGAAACGAAACAAAATTAAAGATTGATTCTTGCTATTATTTGGAATCAACACCAAAATTATGATGCCCTAGAAAACTCTGCAAACAGAAGTTCTTGAGGTTTTTGTACTGTTTTTTTTTTCTTTTTTCTTTTTTATTTTATTTTATGTTCTTTCTAGGGAATACAAGAAATTGCGCGCCAAATACATGAAGGTTGCTGTTAGAACATTAGGGTCTGCAATCTGGCAGAATTGGTCCCACTTTCCAAAAAAAGGAATGTGGGTCCCATTAGGCATTAACCTATCACCTATGTACAAACCAGGGCTACTTTCTGTCACCAACTTTATATGAAGATGCTGTTATACGGTCAACCTTTTTATGATCAGAAGTGTGATACAGTCAATTTCACTTTTGACTGTAAAACATTAAACGGGTGGATGATAATTGGTAATATTTTTCCTCATGTAAAATAGATGCAGAAAATAACATAAGGTTCTTAGGATATAAGGTTTTTACTTATGGTTTAAATATTTTCAATTCAGTGTTATTAAATATAATTATATAACGGTTAACCACTCACAAATGTGTCCTTTTAATTTAGAAATTAGTTAAAAAATATAAGTAATGATAAAAATTATTTATCGGTAGACTTTAAACCATTGAATAATTACATCCAATAGTGAATAAGAAGTATTTAAATCATGTGTCAAAACCAAACGACTTGTTAAGTAATAAATACTCTCACAGAACGAAGCATAAGATAGCTAGGGTTGTGGTTGATAGGTTCTTCAATGGGTAGGGTAAAGTTGGAAGCTGAATTGGATATTATTCGGGTCATATTTGATACGGGCGGGTTCGTCTTGCCCTGAGTTTATTAGTTTTTTCAATTGCTGGTTTTAGGGGTGTCAATAGGGCGATTTTGGATCAGATCGTAATGGATCTGGAACCAGTACCGAAAATATGAAGGCAATCCCAGTTCTGCAACCTTAATTAGTGGTTCCAGATCTGGAACAACTAGGATCCACAAGTTACCCATTAAGTACTCGATACCAGTTTTTAATTTTCGTTTGTCTTTTTTTTTTACATAAAAAGTACTTATATTTTGTGTTTTTGTATTCTATTAACCATAAAATCAGTTTTATTACGAATTTTGTTGTTTAATAGTCATTAATTTTTTTATTTTTTTATAATTTAAAAAAAAAAGTTAAAAATAGAAAACTCAAAAACCCTTTTATGGTAAATTAAACTATAAAATTATGAATCCAGAACCGAGTACCCTCCGAGTGGAACTAGTATAGATCCGACATTAATCAGATCCAAAATGGGTACATCTATTTAGGATCCGATTATTTTTAGATCCACAAAATGAAGTCCCATAGCCGCAATAAACAGTTCTGATACCGATACGGTTCTGGATAAACGGGTACCCATTGATACCCCTAGCTAGTTTGCACATTTGTGGGTATGGGAAAGCTCGTAAATCTAAATAGTAACACTATTTAATGGCTTATAAAATAAATTATTTCATTAATGGTAAAACGGTCTTTAAACTACAAAATCGAGGTACATAGATTATTCTCATCGAACCCTTCAAAAGTTTTATGATTTATAGATGGCACATAACTATCATTAATTTTAAATCAATATTTAAGGGGGTCAGAAGTCTTAGATCAAGATGATTTTACATGAGGACGATCTTCATGGTGAAGATAACATCCTCACTTCTTTGGACCATGTTTTTATTTTGGCCAAATAAATACTTAGTTGCGGATCGTAACTCATTAAACAATTCTTGATTTTAATTAAAATAAAATAAATACTATTTGCTGAAAATGGCTATGCAAATGGAACTATCATGAAAAAAGTCGAGACAATCATTCAAGATTGCTTTCAGATAAAAGACATCCAAATCGAGAGCAAAAAATTAAAAGATCGAATCGAGATTAAATCGTGATTAAAGGGTCGAGATCGAGATTAGGAGATGGGATCCAAATTTCCAAGGTTAAAAGATTTTCCACAAATCACAACTTGCATTCAAGTTTAGACCATCATTAAAAATTACTTTCAATAAATAAAGACTATCATTCAAAATTGCAAAAAAGTGGAAAAATAAGAATCAACAAAATAAAAATAAATCAACATATACCTGATCACGCTTATAAAAGTAACTCTTGAATGCATGGTAAGGCTACACAAACCTTAGATTCATGCAAATCTTGGCAAAGAGAACAAACGTATATGAACTTGTATTTGCTTTGCATTTTGATGTCTCCTTTCTTTTTTCCTCCTATATATAAAACTTTGGGAGAAAATGACATTAATTATAGAAGGCATTGAGAATTTGTATAGGTAAATGCTATTCAGACCTATTTTACTACCTGCATGGTTGCCTACTGACATGTGGCAGTATCTTGAATTAGCAAATTGAAGACTCTAATTTAAATGTGTTTGTTGAGATGCTGCCACATGTGTAGGTACTATTGTAGGTACTTATTTCATAGGTCTTCGAAAGGTTATATTTTCGATGATTTCTATAATTTTACAGGCTGTTTGTGTATATTTAAGATACGCGTATTTATTACTGAGAAAACCGCCAAAACAAATTCAAAACATTAAGGTATGAATCAATTTAGCTGCTAAAAATTGAGCAAATTGTCTTTACCCCCCAATTGCTAATTGAAAAATTACTTTACCCCCTCCTCCCTAAAAAAAATCTTTCAAAAAATCACTTACCACCCCAAATCTTTCAAAAAATCACTTACCCCCCACTGTTAAAGTTTCCGTCACTTGACCATCCAAATGG
>MVGT01002251.1:10312-44462 GCA_002174775.1 Macleaya cordata
TTGTTGACTATTAAACAACTGCTCATATATCTCATAAATTCTTGAAACATTACGCTCCTGAGAATACAACTCAGCAAGGGCAGTCCAAACTGTTTTCATAAATTCAACATTACGAGCCACATGAGGCTCCATACTGTTCCATAACCATCCAAGCACAATAGCGTCATCACGAACCCATTCACGATACGTAGAAGTGTCCTTACTAGGAGGCTCTTCTGTTATATGTGCCAACTTTTCCTTGCCGAATAGAAAAACTTGTACAGCATTGCACCAACCAAGATAATTACCACCATACAACCTAACGACGGTTATAGACTTACCCATATCATCACCAATATGATAACTAGTTTTATTGTCCATTGGAGTAGATTTAGCATCACCCAAAACAGCAAGAAGTGGACTGAAAACACAATCTTATGAAGCACAAAATAGAGAAAACTCACTGAATAATATTTAGTATGTAAGGAAGAGGGTAGCAGGGACAAACAACACCACAAAACATCACTACCAGCACCAACAGCCACCAAAAACAGCACTAGCAGAACTTAACAGCCACCAAACAGTAAGGAAATAACAGCAACACAAAACTTCCACCTTATGTAACCCAACAATCTTCATGCATCCACCATACAATCCACTCCAAAAACAAACCCTAGATATAGATCTAGGATGCAAAACACCAAACCACCAAGATTGAGGCACTGTTCACAAATACTATTCACGACACTATTTGCATCACTGTTTACGAGTATTGTTCACAGTACTATTGAAAACAAAAAATAAAATAAAAAGGGAAGACAATGACTAGATTTATTGACGCTACGGGGCGTGAATCTGAAAGATGATGAAAAGTAGATTCATTGACGCTATGGGGTGTGAATCTGAAATATGACGAAGACGGATTTATGGACGCTACTGGGCATGAATCTGAAAAATGACGATAGGCAGATTCATGGATGCTACTGGGCGTGAATCTGAAAGATGACGATAGTAGAGAATCTCCAAGACGATGAAAGCGGAGAATCTCAAAGACAGATCCATGGACACTCTTTGGCGTGGATCTGAAAGACGACGATAATAGAGAATCTCTAAGACGACGAAAGCAGATAATCTCAAAGACAGATCCATGGACGCTCTTGGGCGTGGATTTGAAAGAGGACGAGTGTTGGGACTTTCAAAGATGACGAAAGCTGAGTGTCGCGAAGATGACGATAGTAGCGACTCTCGGAGACGACAAAAGCAGAGAGTCAAAGATGATGATAGCGGATTCAGCCCATAGGCATGAATCTGAAAGACGATGAAAGGCAGATTTAGCCCTTAGGCGTGAATCTGAAAATGGGATCACGTCCAACATAGGACGTACCCAGAGACGAAAGGGGATCACACTATGCACGTGTGCCTGAGAAATGCGAGCGTCGATGAGACGCGAATGATGCATGTCCTATGGTCTAGTACTGCATGGAGGCATCTAAAGATTCCTAATCTGGTTTAGGATGACCCTAACCCTATATGCATGAAGAACCCTAGGCTAAATGTGATGCATTTGGAAAGAAACATACAAAACAAAGGTGAGGGTAAAATAGAAATCTCTATTATTGTTTGTTTTTAGGGTTTGGCAAGTTATTAGGCCCTTAGGCCCGACATGATGGGATGTGGGTTCTTGGACCCCCAAGGAAGAGAATAGGCTCTAATGGCCCGAGTGATGGTGATGGGCTTTAGGCCCTGGAAAAATAGATCTAAGCCCATGGGCTGGCATGGAGGTGGGCCCTTAGGCCCTGGCCCGAGAAATGAGCCGTTAAGCTCATAGCAACCGATAGAGAGCCCGAAGGCTGAAAGTTTGGGAAATGAAGGAGGGCCCGTGGGCCCACCACGAAGGGATGGGCCCGCAGGCCTAAAATGGCTTATTTAGAGGCTTATTAAGTGTTTTGGTCCCAAACTAGCAAAAATAATCAAAACACTGATATAAGTCGTGAATTATTTGGAATTAGTAAACAAGTGAATTAAAGCAACTTGTGATTCACAACTTTAAACTCGAAGACGAGAGTGCAAGCAATGTTCATTACGCAAAAATGTTTTTGCAAAGTGATGAAGTCCCGAGTACGATATCAATCATGTTAAATATGGCAAAATAGTGACACTAACTCATGTCGAAAAAGATGTACAATGCTCCGTGTGAAAAATGCCCTATTGTCACATGTTTGATCATTTCATGCATGCATCATGCAAAACATTTAATGCGAAGATTTCAGCTCATGTTCACGTAAACGTCATATGGCATGCATGCATTTCATGAATTATTTCATGTAAAACTAACATATATCACGTAATACATGCTAAAAATCACATGAAATAAAATTTACATTTGCCACATTTTTATTGTCAAAATCGCATGCAAAATTTCATTGAATCATGAAAGCATCGTTACATCATCATTTCATCACATGAGATATGAGTTCAATAATAGAGAAAATAAAAGACAAAATAGGGGTTATCACCTAGTCGGCGCAAGTCCGCGGCTTAATCGCGAGAAATCTCCCCCTTTTTACGCGTCGATGTGTGGTGGAGGTGACAAGCGGGCCCCACCCTGTGACCAAATGGAGAGAACCAAAATTCTAGGGATGTTATAAAATTGTTTTTGAAAGGGAGGAAAGAAAAAAAAATAAAAAAAAATAAAATGGAAGAGTACAAATTACAAAAAAGAAAGAAAAAAAATTGAAATCCTGAGTTCGGGGTTCCTCGAGATTTGGTTCTCTTCTCGTTCCGGCCTTGAACCGAATTTTGGACCAATGGAGTGAAGCCTGCTTAGTCACATTAAACCAATTTTTCGTTAAATTTTGCACGTAAACCGAGATGCGACCAAAATGGGTATTTTCCGCGGTGTGCGAAAATTTGGCGTCTACAAACGCAAATCACGAGAGTATGTGAAAAATAGTTTCACTATCAGATTAGCTTTCAGTAAGAAATTATGTAGGATTTTGCTACAAGTTTAGGTATTATCCAATTCGTTATGAATTAACAAATATGATAAAGAAAATTAGTTATATTTAGCGCGTTAATATTATTAAGTTTATGGGCATCCAACTCAAAACCAGTTGCCAATGAGTGGTGTGATATATATTTAGTTTACTAGGCTCTCATATCCCATATGAGATTATTCTCATCAAATATGTCTAAGTTTTTTTTATACATGCTGACATGTAAAAGGAATTAGGGGTATCTTAAAAAAAAGGGTCTTGATAGAAGATCCTACAACTTATATCATAGACGTGTAACGTTGGTGTGAAATTGTTGTTGTTGTTATTATTTTTTCTTGGGAGATCGTCCAAAAAACCCAATTTGGGTTTATTTGAGTCCATTTAGTCCACCAAAAATAATATGTATCTATTTAGTCCAAAAATAAAGTTGGGATAGATGTGCCCTTTTAACTAATTCAAAGTTATCATTAACTATAGGTGCATGTGCTACCAATTAACTACTTTATTTTGTTTTATTTTTAACAAAAATTGGCATAACTTTAAAAATATAAATTAATTTTTCACAAAATTTATATTTTTGAAAAGCATTCATCGAGATCTTCGAAATGAGACTAGACAACAATACTTTTTTCTAAAAAAAAAATTATGCAAAAATATTTTTGTGTAAAACATGCAAAAATGTTTTTGCGTAAAACATCAGAAAACTATTACAACTAGTACATTTTATCTAGATTGCATCCAAATTCAAATTTTTGAGTCTCAAACTAGGTAACATTAAATATTGGGTTGTACCTTCCTCAGGTGTCAAATGTGATGCTGTACCTGGTCGTTCAAATCAGACCTCTATTTCGGTACAACGAGAAGGAGTTTACTATGGTCAGTGCAGTGAGATTCGTGGAACTAATAAAGTGAAGATCTCAAAGAATACTTTCTAAATATATAAATTTCATCAAAATCTGTTACTCAAAACAGCATAAATTTCGTGAATTTCTTTTTTCAAAAACCATTCTTGATTGGTCTAGTTTCAAATATTTCGAAAAGTGCTTTCCAAATATATAAATTTCGTCAAAATCTGTTACTCAAAACAACATGCAAAAATACTTTTGCATGTTTTCTGCATATGCAAAAATATTTTTGCACAAATGCATAAATTTCGTGAATTGTTTTTATTTTTTATTTCAAAAACTCTTCTTAACTGGTCTAGTTTCGAAGATCTCGAAAAGTGCTTTCCAAATATTTCGTCAAAATTTGAATTTTAATTTAAGAGATATAATATTTTGAAATTTAAAAACAAAAAAAGATAACTAATTTTCTCTCTCATACAGCTGTACAAGTTTAAAAAAGACAAAAAAGTGATTGAGAAATATAATAAGGGTAAAATATGAACATTAAAAAGGAAGGAATGGACTAAATAGATTTAGAAAAGTTTAAAAAGGACTACACATATTCAAAAAGCTTAAAAAAATGTATTTCAGTATTATTGAAAATCTTGTGTACTAAATGGATTATAAAAGCTATATATTGAATGTTTTGGTCATTTTCCTTTTTTTTTTCAAGGTAAAAGAACCCAATACAAATTCAAACTCTAAAAAGGCTGCTTAAATAGATTTTCACCGAATTTACTCCATCTTTACCTCTGAAAAGACTAAAAACTACTTCTTTCTCCCACTTTTTAAGTAATATTCTGACCCGGCTCCCTAATTAAATCTGAGTTAATTTGTAAATTTTTTTTATATTTTTACTGTGGTGGTATTTGAGGATTAGAGAGCCATAAGGGCAAGTCTAGTGGGAGTATAAAAACTGCTTAACCGAGCAGTTTTTATACTCTAGTGGGATCTCTTAATCTGTTATCATGGAACCCTTTAAACTAGTTTAGAGATCCTTAATGGAGAGCCCATTGAATCAGCGTGGCGCCAAATGAAATAGTGGTACGCTGAATGGAATAGCGTCACGCTGAATGATTCAGCGGTGCGTTAAATGATTCAGCGCTTATTTTTTTATTATTTAATACTATTTATTAGGAAACCAACTTTTTTCTCTAATTTTTTCTATTTTCTTCCTTAAAAAAGGTAACAAAATAACTAACTCTTATCTTTTTCTCTCTCAACCGTCCTCTCTTTTCTCTCTCTCTATATCCACTGGAGTAAAAACACCTCTACACCATTGGGTTTAGACATTAAGGGATCCATTTTTACATTTCCCACTAGACTTGCCCTAAGAGATATAGAGAGAGATTTAACCGTTGAGTGAGATTTGAGGGAGGATTGTGGATCATATATGTATGAGGAGAGGATAGATTTTATTTTCTGCCTGTTATAACTCACAAGTAATTTTTGTGGTCACTCTGGGTTGAATAAGTCAATCTAAATCAATCCCACTATGCTAAAAAAATTGAGTGTTTTCAAAATGGATAATGCTATACTTACAACAAAATCCTACAGAAAAATTTACAGAATGGAAATCTGACAGTAGTGTGTATTCACACATCCTCGTAATTTGCGTCACACACTTCGTGATTTGCGTCAAATCCATAACTATCCATTTATGTATATTGTGTTGTAGGTTTTTCGGTAACCACAACACTATAGTTTCAAAATTTACTCTTTTTTTGTCGAATATGAATCACATACCCTTGCATGGGAACAAAAATGACGGAGAGGATAAACTTTTTCTTTATGCACGGACAGTTCTCGGCTCATTTTAGCGCGGTGCAGAAAGACAGAAAAATCCTATACTGATTAACAGCGGTGCACGTTAGCAAACCCTTTTTAATTAATTTTAACATAAAAATGACCATAACTTTCAAAATATAAATCGGATTTGAAAAAAACTTATATTGTTGGAAAGTATTTTTCAAGATCTTTAAAACAAGATCAGACTTGAACACCAAATTCAAAAAAAAAAAACTCAAAAGAACTCGTTTACGAAGTTATAAAAATCTAAATTGTATGCAAATTACAACTTGCATAGTTTTTATACTATGCAAATACAATTTCTGAGTTTTTTACGATGCAATCTTTTTGTAGAGAGGCTTAAAAATGTGCAGATACTCAAAATATGCAAAATTAGCATGCAAATTACAACTTACAGATGCAAATTATAATTTGCAGTATGATGGCCATGCTTTGAACAAGGCCATGTGAGTTTGGAACCACCCAGAAAAATGAATCACTTTACAGCTCACAAAACAACTGAAATCGCACAGATCTGGGCGATGGTTTCGAAACTGACTTGTTGGTTTCGAAACCAAAAAAGCCATGAAATGATTTTAGTAACTTTAGTTTCGAAACCAATATGTTTGGTTTCGAAACCAAAAATCATCTGACATCATTCTGTAGCTTTGGTTTCGAAACCAACAAGTTAGTTTCGAAACCAAAAACCATCTGTTGGCATTTTTTAACTTTGGTTTCGAAACCAATATGTTTGGTTTCGAAACCAAAAACCATCTGACGTCATTTTTCAACTTTGGTTTGGTTTCGAAACCAACTTTTGGCCGCAGTACAAATGGTCACAGTTTCTTAAAAAACCATGGTATTCTGACAGCATTCTTTCAAACACTAGTTTTAAGGGGTTTTGACATCTTTTGTCATTCCAAACTTTCTCATATGATCTAATATGAACTAACCACCTATGGTATTGAGTTTCTAAGTCACTTACCATCCTAAGATGAGTTCCGGTGGTGAGTTGAGCTTCTTGGAGTCTTTGCTTCGCAACGAACCGAATGACTCACTAACTCTAACTCAAGTTACATTGACCATCTTGAGTTTACCTTTGACACGAAATTCGACAAATATGACATGAGTGAACTCATGGACCTAACAATCTCCCCCTTTGTCATTTTCGTGACAAAGCCATACATAAGAAAATAGTATAAAGAACCTTCCCCATTACAACTCGTATTTTCTTACACATGACTCAATAGAACTTAAAACACGGATTGTATAAAACACCATGTTTCCTGCACATGCTCACAAAACAAGTCAAGGAATATTATAAAATATTAAATACATACCTTGAAGAATGTTTAGAACATTTAATGAGAGTAGAGATAATATCTCTCCCCTTTTGTCAAAGCTTCTCCCATCTTAAGATATCTTCCAATGGTAGTGAATTGAGCTTTGCACAAGTCTTCTCTCCTTCACTATAAGTCTTCATTGATTAGAAATGTAGAGATAACTTGTTAACTCTCATTGACCATATTGAGTTCGATTTGACACGCAAATTGACAAAACCCATGAGGGAACTTATGGACCTTACAAACTGTAAACTCTAACTATTTTTATTTTGTGGGGAGTAGTGACGTGACAAAGAGAGAAAATAATATTTTTAAAATTCAAAATGCTATAACTTGTAATCCACATATTGAATTTTGACAAAATTTATATTTTTAGAAAGCATTTTTTAAGATCTTCAAAATGAGACCAGACAACAATATCAAATTCAAATAGAAAAAAAAACCTTTGTAACTCAACATTGGAAACAGATTTCATAATAAAAAAACCCATAAATTATGTTGTAATTTGCATAGGCTATTTTGCATACTTTTCAGCATCAATACTTTTTTAAACCTCTATTCAAACAGATTGCATGATAAAAGAAACCCAGAAATTGCATTTTCATAGTTGAAAACCCATATTTTAGAGAAATTATTGGGGCGTGGGGAACACCTATAAGTGGGATGAGGGACCAATGGAATATCTCCTCATCTCCATTATTGTGTCTAGCTTTTGACCTTAAGCAACCTATCGATTTCTGGGTTTGTGCTAGACATTTTCAGTTATAAATAGGGGTTGAAACTTCAATATTCTTCAACCATTCACCCCTCACCTCAACAAGTACTTGAGAGTCTTCAACTCTAAATCCTTAGTTCTCAAGCTTGTTGAACTTTGTTTAAATCCTTCCCATTTTAAACCAAAAACTCTGTTTTTGTGTACCAGTGGTATTCCGGTGGTTGAGCTTGGAAGTGACAAGCTCGTGGTGAAATACTTGAGGAGTCAAGTATTGGTTCAAGGTGCGGGACTTGCGAAAGTCAAGTTGGAGACGCATCAACATTTACTAAGAGGCAAATTCGTGGAGTTCGAATTTGTGGAAGAACTGTACACCGTAGCTGTTGGAGCGTAGGGGGAGTCGTAATTTGTGTCCATCGAGTGGTAAATCGGGTTGTAAGTTTTTAATAACTCTTAGTGGATTTTTGCTGGACTAGGTCCCGGGGTTTTTCCCAATTTGGGTTTTCCGCATTAACAAAATCTCATGTGCACATTTCTATACTTGTTGTGAGATTGAAATATTCGATTCTTGTTCTTAATTCCGCATATTAAGAATTGAATTAGTCAACTTGTTAGAGATTTTTTGTTTTATTCTTTATCACCAATTTAATTTTTATTTGGTGATTGTGTAATCCTTAACCATAGTCACATTGACATATGGTTATTCCAACTTAACCGTAGGGCATTTAGACTTTCACAGTTTAAATAGAAATAAGAGTAGTTTAGGTATGAAAATATATTAGTTTTAGAATAAAAAACCAAAACAAACCCTATGTTTACAAAACGCTAAAAAGAAGTGATAAGCCTTATAAAATAAAAAGTGCATGTCCTCTTTATGAAAACAGTTAGAGAATCAGGACTTCTAAACTAATTTTGTGTGTGTGTATATGTATTTTAATAATTACGATAGTATTATTGTCTAATTATTATAAGTATAACTAAGAGAGTAAGAGAGAGAAGCACTACTAAGGGCAAGTCTAGTGGGATATGTAAAAATAGGTCCCTTAATGTCCAAACCTAGAGGTTAAGAGGTATATTTGCTCTAGTGGTAATATGGATAATATAGAGTGAAAAAGATAAAAAAAAATATTGGAGATTGGAGAGAGAGTGAATTTTGTAATATATTTTAAAAGAAAAAAAGGAGAGAGAAAATGAGAAATATTAGGTGATTGAAGAGAGAGGGTGAAAATGGGGAAAAGTTTTAAAAGTTAATAATATTTAAATAAAAAAAAACTCTTCACACTCAACCATTAGGCTTTCCACTAAGGATCCCTATTTCAGTAGAAATGGATCCATTTTTACATGTTAAAGGACTCAACTGGAGTGCTAAAACTACTTGATCAAGCAGTTTAGCGCCCCCACTGGAATTGCCCTAATAGGCGAATAACAAAATCACTTACAAACAAAGAGAAGGCGCTACGAACGACGAACAGAAAAGAAAGATAATCGTCAACTTGCAAACAACAATGGATCAACCATCAAAGATAAGTAGTACTCGAGCATTCTTAATTATTAATTATTAATATTAGTTATTAAGTATTATTATTCAGTAATTATAATAATAATTATTAATTATTATTATTAATTATTAATTATTAATCTTAGTTATTATTTATTAATATTACTTATTAATTATTAATATTTAATTATTAAAATATGAAGTCCACTACAGTCTCACCTATTTTGGTTGGATTTCACACAAGCTAATTTACACACAAAAGTCTTTCAAAGTCCATCAAAAAGGTAAATCCATCAAAGTCATGGACTTTAAAGTCTACAACTAATAATACATGACTTTGCAAGACTCTTTCAAAGTCTTGAACTAATAACACATAACCTTATAAGAGTCCCTCAAAGTCTTGAACCAATAACACATGGCTTTGCAAGACTCCTTTAAAGTCTTGAACCAATAACATATAACTTTACAAGATTCTTTCAAAGTCTTAAACCAATAACACATAACTTTGCAGGACTCCCTCAAAGTCTTGAACCAATAACACTTAACTTAGCAAGACTCCTTCAAAGTCTTGAACCAATAACACATGATTTCACAAGTACATGAATCTATAGAAGTCTATGAAAGTCTTGATTGAATAACACCCACTTAGAAGGGGGTAGTCAATTAGGACTTCTACGGACTTTCACGGACTCTTGAATATGATGGACTTCGAAGGATTCTGGCAGAGTCCAAGGACTTCTACAGAGTCTTGCGAAGTCCACAAACTTAAACTGACAGAGTCTACGGACTTGTACTATAAAGTCTACATACTTCTACAAACTTCTGTGGACTTGTAATGATAGAGTCCACGAACTTCTACAGACTTCTGTGGACTTGATAAATCAATATAATTTTTAATTTTTAATATTTATTATTATGATGACTATATTATTACTAGTAATTTTAATATTTAATAAAAAATATTATTAGTGGTTTTGCTAATCCCAACAATATTTTTCAAAGAGGTAGAATTGCCTTTTTTTTCTTTTTCTTTTTCTCTGCTTAAGGTTCTTACCTTATTATGGTTTTTGTGCCATAGAAAAAGAAATATTAACTAATTTGATTATGATTTATGTTATTAAATTATCTTTATTTATTATTAATTATAATTCTTAATAAGTATCTTCATTACTATTTTATAAATTTTATAATAAGTATAAATTNGATAATTATTAATTATTAAATATTAAAAATATAATATAATATATTTATTATTATTATTATTTTTATTATAGTTATCATTATTTTTATTATAATTATAATTATTAATAAAGTATTAGCATTATAATATGTTATTAAATTAATTATTATTTATTAGAGTAGAGAGATGAGAGAGAAAGTCCATGTAAATCTCACCTATATTGGTTGGAGTTGGTTAACCCAATTTTGCTTCATAAATTTTCAAAAAAGTCAATGAAAGTCCAACACCTCACAAATCCACCATTTTGAATTCCACAACTACCCACATAGGACTTCTATGGACTTCAATAAAGTCCATACCCACCAACATGAGTTAGCACTAGCATATTTTCGGTTGAAAATGGAACTACCCAAAAACATTAATTGGGAGCTTTGCTAAATTAAGAGCCAGTCGAAGCCCAACCTGAGTTAGGGGGAGCTAAGGAACTTAGCGCAACCCAACCCAAGCTCAGAGTTGGGCCACCAAGGACAAGGAGGATGTCACTGATTTTCCTAATTTACCCTGGAATGAAAATGAACCGGAATTGAATTTTCTAGTTCTTGTTAGAAATTGGAATCAGAACTGGATTACAGATATTGTTTAATCTTATCCATTATTTTTAACATAGGAATAGAAACCGAAGAACCACTACAAATTAAAGGGACAACTTTTAGCTATGGTGACATGGCTAATGGTGACTCACCGTGTCTACAGCTCCAAGGTTGTAGATGAAAGGATAGTAGTCGCAACTACTTATTGCGACGTACAATCTTTTTGCAACGGCTTTTTCATGCATTCTCTAAAAGGGGTAACTATATGGATCTGAACTAGACTTGGCAACGGGTGACCCGGCCCGCCAACCCGACCCGCCAACTAAACGGATAGAGTTAGGGTTGACATTTTTGGACCCGCGGGTCAGTAGGGTCAATCCGCCCAACCCGCGGGTGACCCGCCAACCCGTGAATTATAATTTTTTTAAAAAATAACACTTTAGTTTCAATTTTTTATAAATAATTTTTAATTTTGAATTTTAATTTTTAAGTTTTAGTTAGTAATTTAATCTTTCAACTAATAAATTCGACAAATTTTAATCTAATTAATGAGATTTAAGTTTAAAATAATGATTAATGAGTAATAAATGGTCTTTAAATTTTTTAAATTTTAGATAGGGTTAACCCGCCAACCCGTTAGGGTCAACCCGCCTAGAGTTAGGGTTTGGAAAACTGACCCGTTTATTAAACGAGTCAGGGTTAGGGTTGAGCAATATTGGCCCGTTAACCCGCCAACTCGACTAGGGTCGACCCTAACCCTAACCCGTTACCAGGTCTAATCTGAACAAAACTTCAATTGCACATAATTTAACGGAAATCAATTATCCCAATTCCCAATTTGAGTACTACCTGAACCAAAACTAATAATAATTGGAACCAAATTATTTAATAGGTTCCGGTTTTAAGTAGTTCAATAACCCATCCTATTAGGGGCTTGGTGATATGGCAGATGATGTGGCCATGTACATGTCAGCAAAAGATCATTGTTTATTTATTTTTTTTCGATTTTTTATGAAAAAATCCAAAAATTGGTCTATGTTTAATTTCCATCCCAGCTAAAAATTGATTTTTAAATTTAGTCCAAAAATTATTTGTATATACCAATTTGGGCTAAATTTAGAAAACTAAAGTTGGTTGGATGCCGGAAGTTAAATCAAAGTTGGAATTGGGATTAAATCCCCATGTTTTTTTGAAGTGAGCCTGTTTGTAATGAATCAGTAACTTTATGCTAACGGGTATTGAATCTGGGTGTAAGCTGTAAACAACATCAGACACTACACATGTCCTCTGGTTTTATTTTTCCCAAATTCTCCCTCTTTTTTTATGTACAGTCCCAAAATCATCTCCCTCTTCCTCCTTCCCCTTCCTCCCTCACTGGTTTTTGTATGTATGTCTTTGAGGATTAAGAGAGAGCACGCCCACAAAATACATGCACGTATAAATTCAAAAACATACATTTATATATTATCTCTCTAGATCTATGTATAGTGCATAGAACTACAATTTAGTGAAGTCCAAGCTGAAGCAGTGTACAAACTAGTTTCCTTCCATCCAAGTCTGAGACTCCCTTCACTTTGTACAAGTCTGTAACCATGTCCAGGAGGACACATATTCAGTATCAGTTGTGCTTGAGCCATGGCATTCCCACTCATCGGAACTTGCACGAAACAATGCCGTCCTAGTTCGCTCCTCCACCGGTTAAATTTTTCCTCACCACTCCTAGCCGGTCCCCCGATAGCAAGAATATTATTAATCTCCTTGTGTAAAAGACAGTGCTCAACGTGATGCCGGCTTGCTTCGTCGCACCACAACGAAGCTCCTAAAGAGTCGAAAACGGTAGAATAATAGTGTAAAGATCCGACGAACCTGTCTAAAAATGATAGTCCTCCATGAATAATGTCCTGTTCTACCAGTGTGATCACTCTTGGTGATAGTTGTTGAAGAAGCTTCATTGTATTCCAATCAGGTCCAGTGGCATCATATAATGAATGTTGTAACCAATGAACCGCAACAGTTTCACCTCGCCGAATTTGCACCATAGAAAGATCAATTTCGCCGAATTTTTTTGCAATTGGATGGAACTCAAACGATAACCCTAATCGCTTAGCAAAATTCGAGAGTTGCTTTCCTGTCTCCATCAAGATTTCCATTGACGTGCCAAAACCCGTCATTCTAACGAATGGTGGACGATCATGACCGTTGAATCTCGTGGCTAAGATGTGAAATAGAGCAGGCCATTGTAACCCTTGCATGATATCTAGATCAATGATATGAACTCTATCACTTTGATGAAAAGCTTCAAGGATGGCTTGATTAGAGGTGAAATGTGCAAATTTGATAAAAGGAGAGTTGTTATTGAAGACTTGGAAGGCAGAATGAATGCTCTTGTGGTTGATCAAAGGAGCGCAAATTCCTAGCCAAGAGTTCATAACCCTACTAGCCATTGCCATAGCAAAGTAAGCCACCACCCTCTCGGCGGAGGACGGCCCGTAAGCGGAGGCCATTTGAATGAGCTCAAGCGATACTTTATGCGCGTCACCTAAATTGTCCACGGAGATTGCGACGGCACATTCAAGAAGAAGTGTTAGTAAATCTAATCCATGAAGATCTGACCTATTCATTTCTCTAGTACTACTCCCTCCATTAATCTCATTGAAGTTGTTGGTCTTTTGGCCAAGTTCACCGTTCCAGTGAATCTCCTCTAAACTTTTCTGAGGTTGAAAATCGCTTATATTCGTCACGACGAAGTTCTCCTCCGATGTTGACGGTAGGGTTTTCGTTCGTAAAGTCTCGTTGCTGGTCTCCAAAGAACCTTCAGGAAGCTGCTTAACAGCGTTTTCGATCCACTCTGAGAGTTCAAATCTCTCATTAAGTTGATTAGAATATCGATTGTCGATCACTGGTGTCACTAAAGAACTAGTACTTACAGATGTTTGATGGATATCGGCCGAAAATCCGATATTACAGTCCCATTGTTCATGGGTTTGAATCGGATCAAGTGCTCCATGAACCAGTTCAAATTCTTCCTTCATCATTGTTTAGTTTATAGGAGGATTAAGATGAATATTAAGAAAGGAATAATAATTAAGGGAGAAGAGAAGAATGTTAGGGTTTGGGGAGGTTCTTTAGGAGACTTGCAGGCCATTTTTATAAGTGTAGTTATGAGGGATGATTAATTAAAAAAATGTTGATTTAGTTTATAGAATAATTCTAAGTGTAGATTGTTTAATCAACAAATTTGGCCGGCAATGAAAGACATAGAGATGAAGATAAGTAACAAAAGGCCAAAACACTACACGTCAGTTAGGTAGTGATTTTCATATTAAATGAAGTTCAAACTTAAGACAGATTTTGTCAAATAAAATTTTCAAAGAAAACAAGCAAACTGTTTGGTTTGGGTGTGTGAGATAAGTTGGGGATTGTAACCTACATTTTCTAGCTATTTGAATCACCCACCTTAATTATGACACACGATGAGTTTAGATATACCTCAAGCTTTTATGATCAATTTGAAATATAAAAATGTATGTTTTTGCTATAGCAGCAGCAGGTAGTTCTCTACCACAAATGATCACAATTCATGAGCTCCAAGGACTAGAGTTGGGTTCAAGTTGGCGGTTACGTATGGATTCAGTAGAGTTCAGGTGGGAATGGACTCTTCGACTGTGGTTGTCTATTTTCAACGCTCTATTGCCCCTCCTCGGCGTGCTATTCCTATTGTTTTCGCTCAATTAAGCACATGATTTATGGTTTTAAAACATTTCACATTCAACATATTTATAGAGAAACAAATGGAGCAGCTGTCCTTCGGCTGAATTTGTTGAAGTTGTATCTAGCTAGCTCATTTGCAAAGGATTTGAAGAAAATTATTTTTGAGGATAAGACTGGAAAAGCTTATCCCAGATGTACTTCATGATTTATTTTATTAAATTGGTTGGGGTCTCCTTAACCCCTGCTTATCCTAAAAAAAAAAAACATGTATGTTTTCAAATAGTTGAAATAGCCCGGACCTTGGTCAAATAACACTGAACGATAGAAAAAAAATGGTTAGGTCATGTGAACATTAGTTTAAAATCAAAATGATATAAATGATAAGTAGAACATCCCTACTAAAAGTTAGTCCTTAAATCATCTCTATGTAGATGGCGTATAAAATCATCTAACTTTTGATGGAATTAATTAGGAGTTTTAGAATTGGACTGCGCTATACACCACGATATGGTGTTACAGTTGTAACACCAGACTGTGGGGCCCATATGGTTACATTTCAAGAGCTGAAATTTAGTGAGATTGTTCTTTTTACCATATACATCATCCTCAAAAAAAATCAACCCATTCTAAAACTTCTAACCCATTAAAAATTGATTGAAAATTAACGATGAAAAATGAACGATAAGGAAAAGAGTCAAACTTCTGATGGGGTTAGAAGTTTTAGAATGAGTTGATTTTTTGTGAAGATGATGTATATAGTAAGGAGAACAACATCACTAAATTTCAGCTCTTAAAGTATAACTATGTGAGCCCCACAATTCGGTGTTACAATTGTAACGTCAAATCTTGGTGTTCAATAACACTTTCTTTTAGAATGATATGAATTTTGGTGATAATGATCTAAATGATGAGTAGAACATCCCTACTAAAAAATTAGCCATTTGAACATCTTTATGTAATCCCATAAAAACTTTGTAAATATAATATCTATATAACAATGTCTATGGAACCGAACTCTTTTCTAAATATGCATATCATCTTCATACTCAAAATTAAAAAAGTGAAGAAATTGATGTCTTACAAGAGTAATTCAGGATTTTAAAAATAAATGTTTATATTATATTAAATAGTTTACTCTGATTTTCAATTAATGCCCATGAGACTATGGTTATCTGTTGGTCAATGAAATTTGACCAAGGTCAATGTTAATATTAAATAGCTTATTTTGAATTGATATCATCAGACTATGGGCATCTGTTGGTCAATGAAGTTTGACCACGGTCAAGGGGTATCTCTAATCTTTAAATTTTTTTAAGGACATATCAAATTTGCCAAATAAAAGTAGTAGAGCTAGCGTATACATCTTAAACCCTTTTATTCTTTTTTTATTTTATTTTTAATAATTTTATAATTTTTTTTAAATATTTGAGTGCCCAATTGGAAGGAACCCTTGTTGTTTGGACTCATTGAAATGAGTGGATCGAATTGGAAAGATAGGGACAGAACAACTACCCACCAAATAAAAACTTAAGAACTCAATCACGTACTATTTATTTTATTAATTTATTTGTTTAAATTAAAAATTAACTTAGAAAAAAAAGAAAAGAAAAATTTGTTAGATACCCATGGATCTTTGTTTGAATAGTATATCAGAAAGAAAACTGAATATATATACACACAGTTGGGAATGGATGACGTCAACATTTTGATAGTTTAACATATATTACTATTCGGCCCGCCTGAAAAGGTCATTTGAAAATTGAGACTAATTTTTTTTGTAAAGACGATCGTTTCATTACGGTGATCACCTTTATAAATAAATCAAGTCTTTCAGAAAAACGCGTTATTAACTCAACATTGACAATTACAATATAGATTTTGTTAACATGTGCCCTTAGGGCACATGATAAGCCTTAAAGTTTTGTGTTTAGTTCTTTAAGTTTGTCTAAATAGGCTAATTTTTTATATGTATGTTATTTATACTATTTGGATCATATCTAAAAAAATCAGCTCAATCAGAGACTTCTAGCACCCTCTAGCACCATGAATACTTAATTTAGACTTTAATAGTATGAATGAACGGCTGACATTTAAAGTGATTTTTTTGGGGGGTTAGATATCTCTGATTGAGCTGATTTTTTATGGATATCAATAATGATAATATTACGTGTACAAAAAATCCGTTGATTTGAAAACTTTTAACTTGTAAAAAATTCATTCAAAAATAACCTTATCGTGTGCCCTAAGGGCATACGTTAACAGGACCCTTACAATATACGTATGTTTGAGACTTTTAGCTGATGTAATGGTGACGTCTAAAATTATATAAATAACCACTGGCTTTGTATCTATACTATAATTAAACAAAGCCCTATTTTAAGGGTTTTTTTTTACATTAATTACCCTGCAATGCATTAAAAACATAAAAAAGTATAAGAATAAAAGAATCTTTTTTTTTTTAAACCTTTCAAGTCGTACCAAAATGTGTGCTTTTAAAATTTTCATTTAGAAATTTTTAGTTCTCAAAAGCAAAAGATATATTATTATCACAATTGACATGATATATATGAAATTTGAATTAGAGATTTTATATTAATTGCATAATCAGTTACTATATATTTAATTAAAGAATTTAAATTAAAATCCTTTTATTAGGTTGACAAATATAATGCACGTGCTCACTACTAATTTTTTTTTAAGGGAACTATTGTCAAAGAGACATATTTTTTTTAAGATGTAGATACCCGAAACTAAGTGTGTGAGAATCATAATAAAACCGCCAACAACATCAAATAAGGATCAAAGCCATCACCAATAGAACCATCATCTAAAGGCTATAGAAACTGCCACCAACAGACTATAAAAAAGTACCTATTATATATAATATAATATAATATAATATAATTAAATAGGCTTTTAACCTAAAATCCCCCATCTAAATTATTACTCATTTTTACTAAGGGATGATGTAGGGCAAACTAACCTAACACTCACTTTTTCTCTTCACCCCACTAAAATTTAATAGTACACCCCACCCTACCAACATCACCATCAACTTCATCTTCACCACTCCTCCACCACCGACCACCTCAACTTTACCGGTGACCACTTCAAAGTTACAGAAAGAGAGAGAAGTGTGAAAGAAAGGTAGAGAGAAGACTGAAAGAGAGAGGGAGAGAACGAAATGACCTACCCCCTTCTTTCCTTCTCCTCCTTCTTTCTTTCCCTCCCCTTCTTTCCCCTCACCGTTACACAATTCAAAAAAAAAGTAGCTCTAAATTTTTTTTTTTCGAAGAAGACGACAAATTCGACCACCAATGGTTGAGTTTTGTTGAGAAATTCGACCATCAGTGGATGGATTTTCTCAAAAAACTCAACCATCAGTGGTTGAACTGCCCAAATTTTTAAACTGCCCATTGGTAGTCGAAAATTTCAGTCGAATTCGAGCAACAATGGTCGAATTCGACATCTTCTTCAATTTTTTTTTTGGAATTAACAAGAGTAGTAGATCCATTTTGGCTCAATGGTGGTTGAACTCTTCTACAAAATTCGACCACCAGTGGTTGAGTTTTGCAAAAAAATTCGACCATTAGTAGTTGAATTTTTCTAAAAAAGTCAACCATCAGTGGTTGAACTGCCCAAATTTTTGAAATTTTTTTTGAACTGCCCATTGGTGGTCGAAAATTTCAGTCGAATTCAACCACTAATGGTCGAATTCATCACTTCTTCCAAAATAAAAATAGATCTGTAATATTTTTTAACTGAATTTTTTTTTCTTTATATCTGTGGAAATGACAAGATCTAGATAGAAAGAGGTGAGAGCTAGATAGGTGGTGGAGAGATGGGAGAGATCTGTAGGAAAAGATGGGTGGGGCGGTGGTGAAGAGATCTGTAGGGAGAGAGGGGTGTAAAGGATCAGAAAAAAAGTAGCCGACGGTGGAGTGGCCAACGGTGAAGATAATGGTTTAGTTTGAGGATTTTTAAGGTTGGGCGGAAAGATTCTAACCCATTTTCAGATAACCACCCCCTAGTAAAACTCTGTTCATCCCCCAACCATTTTAAAGTATTTTGTCCACCCCGCCAAACATTTTGAGGAACTCCTTTAACAGCACCCTAAATTTATTACTAGAATTACATGGGAAAAACTTAATTGTAAACCACACACCCAAAAAATTTCGAACACAAAACCTCTCAGGATATGGGAAAGATGCACAATCGATGGGCAAAGGCCCATGTGCTGTGCTCACCACTAATAAAAATAGATCAGGCTTGTTTGGCTTGATAATCTATAGATAAATATTCATAATTTGGATCCAATGGGTATTAAACCCAAAGAGCTTGTGTTGGTCAAAGTTTTAGTTACATCTATGACATTGTTCAGCCCATAAGACCCATCATAATTCTTAAGGTTTTTACATTTTAGTTACTCTTTTTTTTATTTTTTATTTTATGACAGGACTCATAGAGCCATTTATATAATACTATTTTTACTATTTTATTACTTCATTCAAAAGCATTTGTGGTGAAATTATAAGAATAAAATAAAAATAAATTTTTCTACCTTTACTAAATATTAGAATGGTCCCTTCCCTCACACAAAAACATAACGTGCGAACTAATGAACACTACAATTAAATATTTGTCACTCAAATACAACTGACATGAATACTTACACGTATAAATACACATATTTTTCGGCTAATGTGAAAATGAGAAGGAAGTAGGGGGAAAACACATTCCCCAAGGGGCCTATCTTAAAAATCCAGCCCAAAGGGGACAGGCTTAAAGCCCAGTTATCTAGGGTGACCCACTAAGCCCTATTCCCACCTGCTCATTCCACTTTATTCAAAACTTCCTTTTCCTTCCAAATCTATAGAAAGGCTGATTGGGTTCTCTAAATTTTTATGGGAACTCATCACTCTGATGGACACCCAAAAGCTATTATCACTCCTAAAAGCATGCACCACTTCAAAATCATTAAAACAAGGCAAAATTCTCCACCAAAAGATTATCTCACAAGGCTTACAAAACAATATCCCTTTGTGCAAAAATCTCATCAACTTCTACTTCTCATGCCATTTATTTGAATCTGCGCGGATAGTTTTTCAAAATATTGAAAACCCATTAGATATTTCCCTCTGGAATGGTCTAATTGCAGCTTACACCCGGAACCATATGTACAATGAAGCTCTTGATCTCTTTAAGAAGTTACAGCTCTTCCCTTATCTCAGACCTGATAGTTATACTTACCCATGTGTTCTAAAAGCCTTTGGTGGATTAGCTAACGTAAATGAAGGAAAAAAGATCCATACCCATTTGGTCAAATCTGGTTTAGGATTTGATGTTGTTGTTGCTAGTGCCCTTGTTGGTTTGTATGCAAAATGCAATCAATTTGATTCGGCGACGAAACTGTTCGACGAAATGCCTGAAAGAGATGTGGCTTCTTGGAATAATGTTATATCTTGTTATTATCAGAGTGGGAAGTCTGAGAAAGTATTGGAATTGTTTGAAGAGATGAAGAGTTCTGGTTTTGAGCCTGATTCCGTAACGTTTACGACTATTTTCTCTGCTTGTGCAAGGCTTTTGGATTTGAACAGAGGGAAGGAGATTCATGAGGATTTAATTAGAAGTGGGTTGGAATTGGATGGGTTTATTAGCTCTGCTCTTGTGGACATGTATGGGAAATGTGGTTGTCCAGAGATGGCTAGAGGGGTTTTCGAGCAAATTCCTAAAAAAGGTGTTGTTTCTTGGAATGCGATGATTGCCGGGTACGGTTTAAATGGTGATATTGATTCATGTTTGGAGCTTTTTCGGAGGATGAACAATGAAAGAGTGACAACCACTTCAACTACAATAAGTACCTTGTTGATAGCTTGTTCTAGATCAGCTAGGCTGCAAGAAGGAAAATTCCTACATGGATATATCATAAGAAATGGAATTCAAATTGATACCTTCATCAGTAGCTCACTTATTGATCTTTACTTCAAATGTGGTAGCGTCAGCATGGCTGAATGGGTCTTCAGAAGTACACCGAGGACTAATGTAGTCTCTTGGAATGTGATGATCTCTGGATATGTGATGCTTGGCTCTTACTTCGAAGCTCTTCGAATCTTCAATGACCTGGATTTTGCCGGTGTGAAACCAGATGCCATTACTTTCACCAGTATCTTACCAGCTTGTTCGCAATTAGCAGCTCTAGAACTTGGGAAAGATATCCACCGATCCGTCATGGATTTTAAGCTTGAAACCAATGAGATAGTCATGGCTGCTCTCTTAGATATGTATGCAAAATGTGGTGCTGTGGATGAAGCACGCAAAATCTTCGATCGACTACCGGAGAGGGACTTTGTTTCATGGACTTCCATGATTACAGCATATGGATCACATGGTCAAGCTTCCGAAGCTTTGGAGCTTTTCCGTAAAATGGAGTTCTCAAAAGCAAAACCAGACAGAGTTACTTTCCTTGCAGTAATATCGGCATGTAGTCATGGAGGGTTAGTTGATGAAGGGTGTTATTATTTCAATCAGATGAGAGATAAATACGGGATTCAACCAACAATAGAACATTACTCATGCTTAATTGATCTCCTGGGGCGTGCTGGAAGATTACGCGAAGCTTATGGAATTCTCTGTAACACTCTGAACATAAGAGCTGATGTTGGGTTGCTAAGCACACTATTTTCTGCATGCAAAATGCATGGAGATTTAGAGTTAGGAGAGGAAATTGCTCGAATACTTATTGAGAAGGAACCTGATGATCCATCTACTTATATAGTTTTGTCAAACATGTATGCTTCTTTTGGAAAATGGATCGAGGTACGTAAGGTTAGATTAAAGATGAAAGAGCTGGGGTTGAAGAAAAGTCCTGGGTGTAGCTGGATTGAGGTTGACAAGAAGATCCACCCCTTCTTTGTTGAAGATAAATCACACCCAAATGCTGAGATGATATATGAATGTCTAGCTGATCTTATCAGGCACATGGAGGAGGATGAACAGAAATTGCATACATAAAACACCTCCAAACTTTTCTGTATGTTGGCGTCCGTTATGTTGGGAGTACCTTTACTCGAAGAAGTACAGGTAAACTGAGCAGTCATCGGAGCACTGTAAGTGGGTCAGTTGCACAAATTTCAAAATGGAAGTAATTTGAGCAATCTAAATAGAGAACTACAAGTGGGTCAGTTTCGCAAAACTTCAAAATGAAAGGAAGCTGAATCATAAACTATGGTGTTGTTGCATATATTCCAGCTGTGTGGAAAACATAGCTGAGAAGGAGATGCGAAGTTCTTCTGTACATGGTTAAGATATTTGTAACATGGGTTCATGAACTGCAGTTAATTTGAGTTTCACTGGGGACAAATCACACAACAACAACAACCACAATAACAACAACAACAACAACAACCTTTTTTATGTGGATTTTGAGCTTCAGATGCTTGATCATGAACAGGAAAAGAAAACTTGGCCAAGTTAATGAGGCTAAAATTTTTGAGCAATATGTTACTTCAGATATTTACTGATCCCTGCATTTTCATTCATAAGCCTGAGCTGCTGCTACCCAACGCCACCGAGCCATCATATATTAAAGGCTTGGTTCACTCTCGGATAAATTCTGTTTTAAGGGAACAGATCTCTGATAATCAGAACAAGAATCCTGATTCTTGCAAAAAGATGCTTTGGTGAACCGATGAACTGATCATGATTCATGAGATCGAAAGAAGTTTTTATTCTCAAAGATCAAGCTCACATGATAATCCCTCTAAAAAATCTTGTACTTTTAAGTTTTACCTGCAGGGATTCTAAACTCGTAACATCAGAAAATGTTGGCGAAGAAACTGTTGTGGTTATATAAAGGTAATGGGCATCACCCATATATATCTAATCCTTTTGTATACGCATATAACAACTGCTATATGTTGTGGTTTCTCTGTGCTTCTCACACACCTGGTACTAGCATTCTACCTATGCGTTTACTTGCATTGTTTTTTTTTTTGATTTTGATAAGAAAGGATAATAGATAGAACTAAACTGAGGGCAGAGCCCTAATAGAAACATAGTCATAGTTTAAAGCATCAAAAAGAAAAGACAACACCTTAGTTGATGAACACTCAGATGTTGAGGCCCTAGCCCTGGAGGCTAGGGCATCCACAACTGAGTTGACTAGGCGCGGAACATAATTAAAGGAAACAGACTAGAAATTACATAACTTTAACATCTTCCCAAATGGCTACAGTACGCCATCCTAAAGTGTAGGTAGAGTTTGTAGTAGATAGGTATTGACAATACATTGCGCATCTCCTTCCAACTGGATATTTTGAAGGTGAAGAGAGATACTCTATTTGGCTGCTTCAAGGGCAGCACTAGCTTCAGCTTCCTCAGATGAAAGCGATGTTGCTGGGACCATCCTCACACCCCTGCACGTACCCAAATAATCACGCAGAACCAAACCAATTTCTGCTTGATGATTATTTATAACATAAGAAGCATCAAAATTGATTTTCCATGAGGAGGAGGCAACCATTTCAAAGGGATAGATTCTGAAGTAGTAACTATAGTATTTTTTTCCAAAGTGTACAGCTTAATATAACTAAACACTTCATAAATCAGATTAACAGGATGACAGTCTAGGTCATTAAAAAGCTTTCTACATCTAGATTTCTAAATCATCCAAGTGATAGTGGCACATAAGATACTCCAATCACCAATCAAAGGATCCCATCCAAGAGGAATAACAAACTAGCTTTCAATCCAATTTTGAATACTAATATCATTATTAAGATTAATAGAATGCAAAAAAAAGAGTAGTGAACCAAAACGGGGTGAGCTCCTTGGACACTACTCAACTCTCGATGGTGCCCAGGAGGGCCGTCCAAGGAGCTGGGCGAGCTCCTTGTAGACCGCTTTTCCAGAAGATCCCCAAGGTTCTCATCCAACTCCTTGGGCGGTGCTCCTAGGCACCGTATTTGGGTGCTGATTTCTCACCTTAACACAAAAATGTTAGCCCATCTCATCCCTTCTTCCACCATTAAGCTCTAAAAAAAAATACCAAGATCTATACTAGCATGCATGTTGAACAAAACCCTAAGTTATTACACTACAAATCAGGAAAAATTTAGGGGTTTAGGCTAGAAAAATTACCTCCCCTTTTCTCCTTCTTTCCTCTCCTTCTTCTTCTTCTTTTTCTCCTTCTTTCCTCTCCTTCTTCTTCTTCTTTTTCTTCTTCTTCTTCTTTTTCTCCTTCTTTCCTCTCCTTCTTCTTCTTCTTCTTCTTCTTCTGACGGAAATGGCAGCTGCTGCCGCCGGCAGCAGCTCCTCCTTCTCCGGCGTGGACAGCAGCAGCTGCTGCTGCTGCTGTTGTCTCCTTCTTCCTTCCTCCTCAGCAGCTCCCTCTCTCTCCTTCTCAGTTCCTCCCTCTCTCTCACGCTCAGTTCTTCTCTCTCTCTGCTCACTCCCTCATGATCTCTCTCTCACTCTCTCTCTCACAGCTCACTCTCTCACTCAGTCTCTCTCTCTCTCTCGGTTTCTCTATCCCTCTCTCTCACAATCTCTCTTACTCTCTCTTTTATTCCCTTTTCTTTCTTTTCTTCCTTATTTTTTTTTATCTTTTTATTATTGTTGCTCATAATATTGTTATTACTACTATTAATATTATTAGTAGATTTTTTTTTTGTTATTAGCAGGGTTTCACAGATATAGCAAAATGCTATATCATGGATTCCTTGTCCAATGTCCTCTAGCAGCAGTATGAGAATGTGCCTTATGCTGCTAATATCGTTCGAGAGCTGAAAGAGATGTTCGCACATCACAGTCGTCCTGCAGAGCAGGAAGCGACAAAGAAGCTGTATAACACTAGAATGGTAGAGGGTACACAAGTTCGTGATCATGTTCTAACCATGATGGCCTTGTTCAATGAACTTGAGACCCTCAGAACCACATTCAAACAGTCTTACAAGGAGGATGTTATTCTTGCTTCTCTTCCATCTTCTTTTACATAGTTCAAGATGACCTACAATATGAACAAGATGTCGTCTACTCTTCCAGATTTGATGAATCAGTTGACTGTGGCGGAAGGGATCATGAAAGGACAAAAGACTGGAAGTGTTAATATAGCATAGAGTTCTTCTGGACGTAAGCCTAAAGGAAAGAAGTCCAAGAAGAAGAATAAGAAAGCATCTCAAGCAGCCAAACCTCAAGGGATAACCAAGGACAAAGGAAGCGCAAAGCCTAAAAGGAAAGTGCTTCTATTGTGGCAAGACAGGACATTGGAAGTGCAATTGCAGAGAATACCTAGCAAAGAATAACGCTTCAGGTAATTTTGAATCATTAGTTGTAGAGGCAAATGTTGCCAATAATGCGCCAGACACCTGGTGCATTGATTTTGGAGCCACTAATTATATCTGCAATTCCTTGCAGGGTTCCAGATAACTAGACAGCTAAATAATGGGGAAATATGCCTAAGCCTTGGAACGGAAGCAAGAGTTGCAGCCGTTGCTGTTGGACATGTTCGACTTCTTTCTAGTAATTATGGTAGTGAGAATAATACATTATTATTAAAGGATTGTCTTTATGTGCCGGATATTAGGCGGAATTTAATTTCTGTTTCTAGTCCCGTGAGAGATGGTATGACACTCAAATTTGATTTCACTAAGGTTTTAATAATTAAAGATAATTTAGTTATTTTATCTGGGAAATATCCTTCATCTGTTGGTAGATGGTTTATATCTTGCCTCTCCTATCATTCACTCTGTTTACAACAAAGAGTTATATAGATTACATTCCTCTCTTAAAAGGAAATATCCTTCATCTAATTCGACATATTTATAACATCTAAGGCTTGGTCACATTAATCTAAAAATGATACAAAGATTGGTTCAAGATGGGCCGGGCCCCTTAGCTCATTGGAAATTGAACCATGGTCTCTTTGTGAATCCTGTTTAGAGGGAAAGATGTCCAAGAGAGCCTTCTCTGGGAAAGGCATTAGAGCCAAGGACTTATTAGAATTAGTGCACACAGATGTATGCGGTCCCATGAATATACATGTAAGAGGTGGCTATGAGTATTTTATTATCTTTACTGATGATTACTCAAGGTATGACTACATCTACCTAATGCAACATAAGTTTGAATCCTTTAAAAAGTTCAAAGAATTTAGGACTAAAGTTGAGAACCAAACTGGTAAGAGAATGAAAGCTATTCGATCTGATCGAGGTGGCGAGTATCTCTCAAACCTCTTTAGAGCATACTTAGTGGAGCATGGGATTGTATCCCAGTTGACTGCACTTGGCACCCCCCAGCAAAATGGTGTAGCAGATAGAAGGAATATGAGCCTACTAGAAATGGTGAAGTCAATGATGAGTTATAGTTATTTACCCATATCCTTTTGGGGATATGCCTTGGAAACTGCGACATACCTCTTGAATTTGGCTCCAAGCAAGGCAGTTCCTACGACTCCCAGGGAATTGTGGACTGGACGTAAACCTAGTTTGCATCATCTTCACATTTGGGTTTGTCTATCACATGTGCTGAAAGGAAATTCTAGCAAGTTGGAACCAAGATTAGAGGTTAGCTTGTTTGTGGGGTATCCAAAGGGAACTCTTGGCTTTCAATTTTATAATCCTAGAGAACACAAAGTGTTTGTAAGCACGAATGCTATTTTTCTCGAGGAGGATTTCATATTGAATTACAAACCACATAGTATGATTATGCTTGAGGAATTAACGGATGCTTCGACAGTGGGAGTTAGACATACACAAAGTTCATATCCAGTGAACAAATTGGTGAATAGTCATTCTGCATCATTGCCCTTTATGATTCCTTGTTCGATTCCCTCTTCATCAAGATCACTTATCAGAGGCGCAGCAGAAGCCCCTGAATCGTCTGGAACTGGGCACACGGTTGTGCAGACGGTTCCTGACGAAACATTACCACAGATTGAACAAGCGCCACTTGTTCTGCAGGACCCTCCAAACTTACAAGAACAAATGGAAATAGATCTAGATGAACCACTAGTTCAAGGTGATCCGCCTGTTCAACCTGAGCAGCCAGAACCACTGGCTACACCCGATGCACAATTACCTCCATTGCTAAGGAGAAGTGAGATGAACAAGAGATTACCAACTAAGTATGATAAATACGTGATGCTGGGAAAGTCTTTTGAGTTAGTTCCTGACAGTCAGGATATTGAGCTCTCCAACTTCAATGAAGCGATGGAGGATAAAGATTCGAGATTATGGTTAGATGCTATGAAAGCTGAGATGGATTCTATGTATTCCAATCAGGTCTGGGAACTTGTGAATCCACCACCTGATATTAAACCTATTGGGTGTAAATGGATTTACAAGAAGAAGAGAGGACCTAATGGCAAGGTTGAAACCTATAAAGCAAGACTGGTAGCGAAGGGTTTACTCAGAAAGAGGGAATCGACTACGATGAAACTTTTTCGTTGGTAGCCATATTTAAGTCCATCAGGATACTTCTTTCCATTGCAACTCATTATGATTATGAGATTTGGAAAATGGATGTCAAGACAGCCTTTCTTAATGGCAATCTTGAGGAGGACATTTACATGATCCAGCCAGATGGTTTTGTAGCAGATAACCAAGGGCATATGGTATGCAAGTTGTGAAGGTCAATTTATGGGCTGAAGCAAGCTTCTCGAAGTTGGAACATCAGATTTGATCAGGTAATCAAGTCTATTGGTTTTAATCAACATCCTGATGAACCATGTGTGTATAAGCGGTTTAATGGTAATGTAGTAATTTTTCTAGTCTTATATGTAGATGATATTCTACTTATTGGGAATGATGTAGGGGCATTATCATCAGTTAAGATTTGGTTGTCTAGCCATTTCAGCATGAAGGATTTGGGAGGAGCTAGCTACATTCTTGGCATAAAACTTCTGAGAAATCAAAAATGTAGGATGCTAGATTTATCCCAAATCACTTATATAAATAAAATACTGTAAATGTACTCAATGCGTCAGTTGTGGGTAGCCTTATATATGCTATGCTGCGTACCCGACCGGATATTTATTTTGTTGTAGGGATGGTTAGCCGGTACCAACCCAATCTGGGACGTATGCATTGGGCTGCCGTAAAGCATATATTAAAGTACTTAAGAAGAACTAAGAATTATATGCTGGTGTACGGAGGAACAGACTTAGTTCCGAATGGTTATGCAGATTCTAAATTTCAGTCAGATGTTGACGAGAGAAAATCGACTTCAGGATATGTTTTCATGCTTGGTGGTGGTGCCATCAGCTAGAGGAGCATTAAACAAAAATGTATTGCTGATTCTACCACGGAAGCTGAATATGTAGCTGTCAATGAAGCAGCTAAGGAAGCAGTTTGGCTCAGGAAGTTTCTAAGAGATCTGATAGTTGTTCCGGAAGCTATTCCACCTATTGTTCTTTATTGTGACAATAGTGGAGCAGTTGCAAACTCTAAAGAACCTAGAGGTCACAAAGCCAATAAGCACATTCATAGGAAATACAATCTTGTTAGAGACATCACCAAACGTGGTGATATCGTTGTCACCAAGATTGCTTCGGCGGATAACTTGGCTGACCCGTTCACCAAAGCCTTACCATAGAAGGTTTTTGATTTTCACGTCCATCAGATGGGTTTGAAGGAGACAATTGATTGTTTATAGTGCAAGTGGGAGATTGTTAGAGATTATGCCCTAAAAATAATATATTTGACATCTATGATTACTTGATTCATTAATATATTTATCTTATTTAACATGCATGGTGAGATTTTTGTATTCTATAAATTATTCATATACAAGTGTTGTATATGAGGAGAGATATGACTCATTGGTAAATGCTTTGTTCGTAGTCTAGATAACTTCACGTTATCAGGAAGGTTATAATATATTGAAGTCGATCACGTAAGTGATGTGATGTATCTCCATCACAGAAGTAGAGACTTCTGGACTTGTATATTGATGTATTTGGAATACATTAAACAAGATCGTCGAAAAATACTTTATATTTTATGTCAGCATGTTTAAAGTATTTTTACACTACTTTAGGTAAAAGTTCTTAATCCTGAGAATATGTATATACCCTGTATGTAGGTTACAGTTGTTTTGTTTTGCAAACAGTGAGGTCAATCGACGAAAAATGTGATCCAATATTCTGAGCAAAATGGATGACTGTGATCTCATAGTGGGATTATAATATTCAACATGGAATCCACTTCAGAGATATTCACTTAAGTCAATGCATGAAATATTATTCTAAACTGGCCAGTGATCTTTTAAAATGTTCAGAAGATTATTAGAATAAATATTATGATTAATGCATTTGATGGTTAAGGGTAAATAAGTAATTACTCCAATGGTTCTGACTTGTAAATGTTACAAAGTCACGGGTTTTTACGAATATCAAAAACTGTGGAGGGACCATTTTACTAATTAAGTAGTGGGAGGGTTTTATAAAAATTTCACTAAATTTAGAGGGTTCAATTACAAGTCCTTGGTGGACCAACTTGTAATTATTATTTTAGTTCCTAATTTTATAAGAGTTATAAAATAATTAGGAAACTAAAATAATTAGCTAGATTTAAGTGGGACCCAGTTTAGATTTAATTAAGAGGGGCAATAGGATTCGGATTGTCCTCCCTTATCTTTATATAAGGGAGAGACGTTTTTTCACAAGACCACCCTTGTGAAAAACGTTGGCTACTCCCTCTCCTTTGCACTCCTCTAATTACTTCTATTCTAGTTCAAAAAAACCTAGCCTCCATTGATACCAAAACTAGGGTTTAATTTTAAGGAAGAAGGAGAAGCAATAAAGAAGATTAGTTCTGGTAGATTGAAGCAGGAGGATCATTGCTTCGATTCGATACTGCCTTTAACTGCATATCAAAGGTAACTACCCTTCTAACCTACTTAGAGCCCTAACATCGATTAAGAAAAATATGGAGATCAAGGAGAAGTTTTAATCTAATTTATTTTCCGCTGCCAGATTGATTTTAAAAATCCTAGGATCCCAACAACGATTTGTTAATATGCATGGAGATGAGAACATTCTCACAAAAAAATTAGACCTTAGATCTCCCTCTATCACAAGGCTCAATTGGACCTAAGTAGAAAGTGTTTTGAAAAAGGGGGGTGCAACGAGATTTGGCCATTATTTTATCCATACTAAATTTGACAGTTTCTTCGTCTTATTTGCAAAATGAACTTGAGGAAGAACTGCAATTTGAAAATTGTTACCCTCTTTTTTCCAGGTTGTTTAAACTCTAAGGTTAGGATTGTTGGAAAAATAGGACACTTACGAAGAGATACGCGGGGACATCATTAGAATGTTGTCTAACGTTAGGATTGTGTGAAAATTGTCATCGGGATGTTGCATCACAATCTAAGAATAGTTTCACAAAAGTGCCCTATACTCTTGACTATCCACTAGGGTGGGACTCAGACGGGTTGGGCAGGTTAGAGGCTTTGGACATGCCATGCCCATACTGTACCTCATTTGCCCAGAATGGCCACCCATAAAACCTATAAGAGGTTTACTCATGCATGGCCCGAATGGGTTTCTCAGGTTCTTCGGGTTTCTCGAGTTCTTCGGGTTATCCATGTTTCAATAAATTTAGGTGATTGAATAAAATTATTAATATAAAAAATTAATAAAAAATAAATAATAAACTTAAATAAATAAAATATCCTTCATAGTTTAAAAAGATAAATAAACTAACAATCTACTCACATAATAAATGAAAATTTTAAACAAAATATAATAACAACGAAATCTAAATCCATAATTGTCTTTATACTATTTTGAGCTTTACTTGTTAAGTAATATCATAATTTTACTTTACATATAATGAGACGAAAGTTTTTGTTTTGAGTATTAATACTTCCACCCTATATTAGTAACTTAATATATTTATCCATTTATATCTTTCAAAATACTTGATAAAATTAGTGTTTTATTTTTTTGGTCACATATTTCCATGTTAGAAATTAATTTAAATCTATATATATATATATAAGTTACTCGGGTTGGACGGGTTACTTGGGTTGGCAATTATCTATGCCCATCCTTGCCCAAATTTGACTACGGGTTGGTAAAATAATGCTCAAACTTGCCCAAATGCCCAACAACCTTTGCCCATGCTTGTCAAATACCGGGTTGGGTTCGGGTTGGTCGGGTTGACCCAACCCAAGTCCCACCCCTACTATCCACGTTATCTAATACTTAAAAGATACTCTTAAAAAGTGTTCTCTTAGACACCCAAATATATTGAAATTTTCAACAAGTATTTTTGAAATTTTCAACAAGGATCACTATAGCGGCTGACCAAATAAAGAAATTTACCTTAAATGGTGTCATCTCATTCCAAATTAATCATTTTTTTAAGGATTAATAAGGAAAATTAATTGCTTGGAATTAATGATGGCAGCCGTCTTCATAAATACATGTCATTTTGACAGAAAATGAAACCTTCATTAATGATGGCAGACAAATGATCTCATCATTCTCATTATTATCCGTAATTTAATTTATTTATTTTGCCCAAGAACGCCCCCTTATAATGCCCCCTCCTATGGGGCCCACATACGATGGATCCAAGGGCTGATTTTTTATGAGATGTTCTTCTCAATATGTATATCATCATATTAAAAAATCAGTCTGTTCTAAAACTTTTAACCCCCTCAAATTACTTATAAAAAATTGATAACTATTTAGCCCCTCAAATAGTTACTAAATAGTTACTAATTTTCAAAGGTTAATTTGAAGGGGTTAGAAGTTTTAGAACGTACTGATTTTTTAATATGATGATATACATATTGAGAAGAACATCCCATAAAAAAATCAGCCCTTAGATGCATCGTATGTAGACCCCACAGGAGGGGGTGTTATAAGGGGGCCTTCTAAGAGGGGGTGCAATAACCTCCCTATTTTTTTTTAACTAACAACAAAGTTAAGTCTCTCTTCTAATCGAATCAAGAACTGACACAACAAATCAGTTCTACATGCGAAAATGCAGATTCGAAATTTTTCTTTCAAAAGAGGAAGAAAACGATCTTCCTCTTCTCCCGTTGTTTTCTTAGTGTTAGGTTCTATGTTTAATTTAATCTGAGTCGTTAGTTAGGTGGGACATTGGGATGTCGCCACATGTTAAGATAACCCAATGTATTCATTTGAATTGGGTTACTAATAAAAAAAAGGGGTATTTTGGTCTTTTTTCGTATCATATGTTGGGCAGATGACACAAATTTGACTAAATGGATGATAACAAGGGGGGGTAGCATTTAGGGGGTAAAGACAATTTGCTCAATTGGAATTCAATTGGTTCTCATTTCAGAAATTTTTTCTTTTTTGATAGGAAACACAGAAAATATTACATTAAGAAAAAGCTGAAAGATCAGCTAACAAAGAGTTTCAGAAGCATGAAAGGTGGTGCAAGATCAGACCACCAAGGCACCAATCTGAGATTTGAGAGACCAAAACAAATTTTGCTAGGTTACGACTTATGAGCTGCTTCGTTGCAGTGCAGGCCATAATGAAATGGATAAAAGAGATACCTTGAAACCTTATTGCCATAGATCGAACGTACAGTTGCTCCGATTCGCCAAGAAATATTATTAGCACAATCATTGGTGTAGTGAATGACATTTGAAGCGTCTCCTTCAATCACAACTTGAAAAATTACACACACATATATATATATATATAAACTTAGAAATTTGGATGTAACATTAACTATATATATGATAACTGGAGATCTATGAAGCACAGACACTTTATTTTGGGGTCGTGTGTCCATGTCGGACACATGTCCGACACTTGCACATACGGACACACAGTGGACACTTTAAATACATACGTCGTGAGATTTTTTGTGTGAATATGTTTAAAAAATAAAATAAAATATAACACACATATTTTTTGTGTTTCTTTGTCTTTCGTTATTATCTAAACACCTGGGTAAGGAATTTTCTAGAATTCTTTGAAAAATTTCATCTATAGAATAAATTTTTAATAAAAATATATATTATTTAATTATATATCCTTGCCGTGTTCGTGTCCTATTTTTTTTAGATTTGGCGTGTCGTCGTGTCCGTGTCGTGTCGTATCCGTGTCTGTGCTTCCTAGCTGGAGATTATATAAGTTCTTTAATTTAATTTCAGACTTTTTTTTAAAAAAAGATTAATATTTTTTTTTTCCTCTGAACTGGTTCTTTAACGTTAAGTTTGTATAAAAAAAAATACGATAGAAAAGTAACACTGATGTGTTGGCCTATATGAAGATGATCCAAATGATGGTGTTGATCTATATAATGAGAAAATCGTCATAAAAAGCAACCCTTGAGTCACCTCTACATAGGGCCAAGGCAAGTGTAAGCAGAGAGTCTAAGAATGTGGATATAAGAGGAACATGTAAAAGCTTTAAGAAGGTGGGTTGGAAATGTAGGATGTGGGTGGAAATATCCAACCCCATTCGTCCTCTAGTTGTGTTTGATATAATGACATGGCTCGAATATGCCTATGGGTCTTTGGCTCAGTGGTTGTCCACCCCTCCCATGACATTGAGAGGTCTTGAGATCAAAACTCTTAGCCAGTAGTTTGCCATTAGTTTATCCCATGTAATAGTTTGATAGGCCTTCGGCGGCGGTTACAATAGCAGTGTCTTTGTGCTTCTCACACGTCTTTCATGATGTATCTGTGCCTTCTTATTTGTAGATCCTGAGCACTACTCTCCTTCAAAAAACAGAAGAAAAAAATGACATGGCTTGAATAGACTAATTTCTTCGTTAAAATAGTTAAAAACTCTTTATAATATATGACGGATAGTGCACCATACCACTATTAAATACAAATTTTTTCATTAAAATAATTTGTCTTTCATGATGTATCTGTGCTTTCTTAATGTATCTATGCCTTCTTAATGTATCTATGCCTTCTTATTTTTGTATCCTGAGCATTAGCCTCCTTCAAAAAAAAAAAAAATGACACGACTCGAATAGACTAATTTCTTCGTTAAAATAATGAAAAACTTTATAATATATGATGGATAGTGCACAATACGGCTATTGCACTATAAATTTTGTGGGACCTATATGAAGAGGATCTGAGGGTTTGAGGATTATTTCCTTACCGTGATGATTATCCCCATCTATTATCTATTATAATGTACTATAGGAGAAGCCTTAGGTTAACAAAACTCTCTCTCTTAGGCGTGGGTTAAAAAAATCTACATTATAAACATATAGCCCAATCTAAACCAATTAAATTTTCTAATTATCTAATAAAAAAATTCAAAATTTTATTTTTTAAAAGAAGCCCATGCCTTGTACGGGATATAGGGGCTATCTATTACCTATTATCTATACTATATTACTATAGCTGAAGCATCTAACGTGACAGCCTTTGATGTCCACGTGGCACTCTATTCTTTCAGAGTGCCACATCAACAAAAAGCTTGCCAACTCACACACATTAATTTCTAAATAGTT
>MVGT01002251.1:51403-70534 GCA_002174775.1 Macleaya cordata
CCCTAGAGCTACAGGTTGTTAATGGTTCCGCCGGAAATGCCTAGTTCTCAATGAGTAAGGGCTGCAGACCCGAAAGGTGAGGGCGGGGTGTTATAAAAACGCACCCGTAGGTTAGTAATAGGTTTTATTTTGACTTAGTATATTAATACGATCTAATTTGACCATAATTAAAATTTAACTTTGACTACCTTTTAAAAGTCAAACTTTTCTTTAGTCATATTTTTTGGGACTCAACTAATTTAGAAACGCACCTGTAGGTTAGTAATGGGCTTTATTCTGACTTAGTATATTATTGCGGTCCAATTTTATCAAAAGTTAAATTTAACTTTAACCACATTCTGAAAGTACGTTAACCACATTTCTCGGGACTCAAACAATCAAGAAACTCACCTTTAGGGTACTAATGGGCTTTATTTGGAATTAGTACATTATTGCTTTCTAATTTGACAAAAAGTCAAATATAACTTTGGCCACATTCTGAAAGTCAACCTATGCTTTATTTAAATTTCTCGAGACTTAAATGATCTAGAAAAACACCCGTAAGTTAGTAATAGGCTTTATTTGGATTTAGTACATTATAGTGGTCCAATTTGACAACAAGTCAAATTATACTTTGACTACATTTTAAAAGTCAAACTATGCTTTAACCACACTTATTGAGACTCAAATGATCTAGAAAACACCCGTAGTTTAGTAATGATCTTTGTTTCGACTCAGTATATTATTGCTATCCAATTTGACCAAAAGTCAAATTTAACTTTGACCACATTCTAAATGTCAAACTTTGCTTTAACCCCATTTTTCTAGACTCAAACGATCTAGAAACGCACCATTCGGATAGTAATGGACTTTATTTGATATTAGTACATTATTGCTTTCGAATTTGACCAAAAGTTAAAAATAACTTTGACCACAATCTAAAAGTTAAACTTTGCTTTAATCACATTTCTCGAGACTCAAACGATCTAGAAACGCACCCATAGGATAGTAAAGGGCTTTATTTGGAATTAGTACATTATTACTTTCCAATTTGACTAAAAGTCAAATATAACTTTGACCTCATTCTAAAAGTCAAACCTTTCTTTAGTCAAAATTTTTGAGACTCAAATGATTTAGAAACGCACTCATAGGTCAGTAATGGGTTTATTTTGACTTAGTATATTATTGCTATCCAATTTGACCTAAAGTCAAATCTAACTTTGACCACATTCTAAAAGTCAAACTCTGCTTTAACCACATTTCTCGAGACTCAAACGATCTGGAAACGCACCATTAGGATAGTAATATGCTTTATTTAGAATTTGTAAATTATTGCTTTCCAATTTGACCAAAAGTCAAATATAAGTTTGAATGTGGGACCCCCGCTAACAAAAAAAAAATAATAATAACAATAATAACATTTTTTTTGTAGTATTAGCAAGGTTTAGAAACCTTAGTGTTAGTAATTTTGAGGTGTAACAANGAACACGCCACGTCAGACGCTTCAGCTATAGTAATATAGTATAGATATAAGAAAATGATCATCCATCGATTACAATATATCAGTTTTAAGAAACAAATATTTATTTTCTAACATATAGTTAATTAAGTTGAATTACCTTAACAAATATTGACTAACTAAAATTTATTGAAATATATGAAAAGAAAAAAAATTTGAAAAAATTGCCCGTGCTTTTGCACGGGCTTTCAAACTAGTAATATACTATAGGAGAAGCATTGGGTTAACAAAACCCTCTCTCTTAGGTGTGGGTTAAAAAAATCTACATTATAATCAAATGGCCCAATCTATTATCTATTATTAGGTTAACAAAACTCTCTCTCTTAAGTGTGGGTTAAAAAAACTTACAATATAAACATATGGCCCAACCTAAAACACCTAAATTTTTTAATTATCTAATAAAAAAATTCAAATTTTATTTTTTAAAAAAGCCCCCGTCCCTTGCACGGGATATCAAAACCCTCTCTCTGTAGGTTAAAAAAACCCACATTATAAATATATGGCCCAATCTAAAACAACTAAACTTTCTAATTATCTAACAAAAAAATTCAAAATTTTTTTTTAAAAGAAGCCCCCGTGCTTTGCACGGGATACAGGGGCCCCCGTGTTTACAATTTTTTTTTAAAACATATGGTCCAATCTATTATCTATTATATAATATAAAGAAACCTTTTCAAATTCTAAAATAACTAAATTTTTTAGAAGCCCCTATGGAGATATGGGGGCTAGTAAAAATTGAAAGTTCTAACCCCTTTAAATTAACCTTTAAAAAATTAGAAAAATTTAGGTATCTTTTTTACCGTTGATTTCTAAAAAAATTTTGATGGGGTTAGAGGTCTTATAAACACTTGATTTCTGGATATAATGATCTGCATGATGAGAGGAAAATCTTCATAAAAAATTAGCCATTAGATCGTTTTTATCGAAAATCGGCGAGAAAATGTTTTTTTTACAAATTTTTGTATAAATAATATGCATTGTGTATGCTCTTACGCAATAATTTTTCAATTAAATAACATGCATTGTGGATGGTTTTATTTTCTCAATTGAAAAAGGAGGTAAATTTTTATTTTTTTTTCTTTTATGATAGGGTTATTTCTAAGTTACCAGTACAAACTACAGGTAAGAGAAGTACCATTAAGGATGCGTAACCAATCGCCACCGGCGGGTATAAAAAGAAGCGCCATAAAAAACCCATATAAAACCACCAACAAAGACATAGAGAAGGAAGAAATTGTAGCACCCCAAAGTTTTATTAGTGTATGAGATCTACACTTAACATAATTAAGTGTAGTAACCCAATATTTTTTATGGACTTGGGCATGAGTCTATGAGATTAGATGGTCTAACCCAATATTTGTGTGATGGACTTGAGCATAAACATGAATTAATAATTAAGTGGGCTAGGCCCATCTTTATTTTCTTTGGGTTAAAACAACCCAACATGTTATATATTAGTTCTAAAATTCGTATTTATGTCTGTCAGTATACTTTGGACCTAGTTTTGGATATCTTATGCTCCGAATTGAGCTTGGTCTATTTCTAATGAAGTTGTAGCTCTTTTAATTTAGTTTTCAGAATGGTATAGCTTGTGATATTTGGACTTACGATCTGTGAGTTATGGTCATTACAGTAAACCGTATACATATAGTTAGTTGTAGACTAACATTAAGGAATAATGTTTGTTCACTCAAAACTTTTGATTTAGACCACAAGATCATTTTGATTGATACATATCTTCATATCATTAAACAAGGGGCATAAGTTACATCAAAGTTTTTGTACACAAAACCTTATCTATAAAAATTAGTTTTTGTTATTAAACATATATTACAACCACTAGCTAATAATGTATACACTACCATTACAACTCATCACCTCTAGCGAATAATGGATGCACCACCACCACTAAATAATAATGGTTCCACTACCATTTTCCACTATCATAATTGAAAACCTTTTGGAAGCCTATATAAGGAGGCTTAAACCAAATGAAAATGAGTAACTTAAAGAAGTTTTCTCCATTTTTATTCCATCTTCTAAACCATTCAACATCAAGCTTATTTAATTCTTTAAACTTTAGACCTTATTTTTCTACCATTAAACCTATACAAAAAGAAAGGTGTTTCAATTAGAAGAGGTATTTTTCAACATCAAAAGAGGGGATTTTCAATTTGAAGAAGAGATATTTTTTCAACATCAAAAGAGGAGTTTTCATACTAGTATTGGAAGCAAATCAAGGTAGGGATCGAAACCCTAGTATAAAACCTATGTTATTGATTATATTATTTTTGAACAAATCATGTAGGTAAGAAAATCTATCATATTTGTTTATTAGAACATGAAATCTATTTAAAATTGTATTTTATGATGGAATAGTGTGGTGATTTGAGATCTAATGCAAGATAAAATATGGTGAATATGAAAGTGAGATGATTTAATAAAATCAATGGTCAGTAAGCCCTAATGGATTTCCACGAAAATGTGGTTCCCGTGGAAGACGATTCTTAACAATTGTGGTTGGCTCACCGGAACAAGCCCTGACTGGTAAGATTAATTAAAAACATTAATCTGATATTTGTGACAGTTCATACATAAATAAAAGCGTGGCTAAAAGTCCCTGGAAAATACAAACAACAAAGGTTTTGTGAAATTTCAGTAACACTGCAGAGTTTTCAGCAACACTTTTAACTGAAAAACGTGGTTTCTGCTGTTGTATATGTTTTGTTGCATTTTTAAATGTGTTTCCTCATTCATACATGTTTGAATCTATTATTTTTGGTTAGTTTCCTACTGAGCTTGCTCACCCCAATAATTTTCCCCCCACAGAGTTCGAAGAGGGTGTTGGAGCGTAGATCGTGAATTTGACGATCGTAGAAAGACTTACTTTCTAGCATAATTTGTAAGTATACTTAATTTGTTTGATCACACTACTTTATGTATTATATCACAGAGATTATGGGATGCTTTAAGTTTTATTTTAGTTTGGAGAATGGTTTTATATGTTGGAATTATAACTTTTCAAGTTTGGTTTTGAACTCAAAATCTGATAGTACTGCGATATTTGAATTGTTTCTATTAATTCTGAGATCGGAATGATGTTCTGTCAGTTGGATTATGTTGATAATAAACTCTGTTATTTTCTACTAAAATTTCATAATTTTTGGATTAATTATGATCTAGTTTTAATAGGGTAAAACATTATATCACGTTACTGAATTTCTGCTATCAGTGCAGATAGACCCCGTTACGGTTGATTTTACAGTATGTTATGATTTCCAAATTGTAAAACTTTCTTCTGTGATATTTTATATCTATTTGTCTATTTTCGTTTAGTTTTGGATTGACTTAAAAATAATTTAAGATGAATTATTTATGTACAAAATAACAGACCTGATCCAGATTTTGGACAGATTACTATATGTCCAAAACACCTATTAGTTTGCATAAACCTTTTGATTTACTTTAGTCAAACTTAATTGACCATGAATTAACTTTTAACTACTCTTTTGAGTTAATTTTGTTGACCTATTATGGTTGGATTTTATAGAATAGAGAAAAAAAATTACCAATTTTTGTTCTTACAATGCCTATAATTACGTATCCTTCTAATACTCTTCTTTTCAAGTTTAATGATATGAGTTGGATTATAAGATTTGAAAAGTGGGGTGTTACAGAAATACTCCCAATCAATAAGTAACCAAGGATTAACCATCAAAAATAGGCAGTATGCGACCGCATCCTTATAGTTTTCCCACAAACCTAGAACGATCGCCCAAATGATTTGCGAAAAAACTTCCAAAATCTTGGTAAAAATATCCTTAAACCATCCATCGGGTTCATATTCCTTCTCCACGATTAAAGTTTCATAATTTCGAAAATCTTGCCTCCCGGTAGTCGTGGACCCAAACACCATATTTTTAAGAAGGTCTCTTAAAAGCTCTAATGGATTTAACAGAACAAGATTTAGAAACAAACTAAATGCTTTAGCTAAACAAAAAAAAATATAAACACCAATTAATAAGTACAAGATCTTGATAATTAGCATGAAATTTGCCATTTTTAACTGTCTAGTTGAAAAGCAGATCAATAGAAGAAAGGAGAGGAAATGAAGAAGACACCCAACGGTTTCAACTATACTTGGATCAGTTTCAACTAAATATATAGCAGTTTTCGAGTTTCCTATCAATTATTCTCAATCAGATGGAAACCTAAAAAAGAAGAAATAAAAAGAAATTAATTAATCAAGATTTGGACTTTGAAAGTTTCAAGTTAATTTAATGTTATGTTAATTTTTAAGATTAGTTTAGTTACCGTTTAAAGTTTATCATTATTAGTTGATTCAACCTTAACACGGTGTTTGTTTGTTTTTTGAATGAGCTAATTAAGCATTCGAAGACTTAATGTGTTGTTGGTTTTTTAGGCATCTGAATCAAGCTGAAGAAATTTTTTAAAATAAACTCGTATAATTAATTGTATACTGGATCCGATCTCATCTCAATTCAATTCAATTTTTCTAAATACTCGCTTAAAAATTTGTGTCGACCAAAAGGTCATAAAAACATCCAAACAAATCAGATTCAAATAAATATAATTTACATGAATTAAATTCAAATAACTAGCTGAAAATTTGTCTAGAATTGGACCTGTGGTTTAAATCAGATTGAGTCAGATTTCAGACTGCTTTCCTTCAAGTTATTCAATTAAAATTTGACTTCGAGGTAAAATTATATATTCAACCAAATTTTTTTGCTGAACTTGAAATGAAGATAAGCTCAATAGTAATTCAGAAATTAAGATGAGTTAGATTCTGAGGTCCAAAAAACAAACACTACTAATTTGGTTTTGTTGAATTTTCTAGGGATGCCAAGAAGTACCCCGTGTATCCCGGAATCCATTTTTTCCTTTTATGACAACACGCACATCATAGACCACAGTGCAAGCAATTTTTTCCCATAAAAGTCTTGCTCGGATTAGTCATTAGTGAGATAAATAAACAATTAAACGAAAAACTAAAGCTAAAAGGTCTTCTCAACAATATATAATAATTGACCACTTCCTTGCTCACCTGGCATTCCCACCAAAAGTTAAAATCTTATTGACAAAAGAAGAAAAAGATGGCACAGGAGGACTTACAAAGACATTAGCGTTCCCCAACCATAAAACAGTAGTCTTTAAAGACATCCCCTCAAACCCCAAAGAAACATAAAGCTTTTGGCTCTACAGATAAGATCTTCAAGCACAATCTCTTTAGCATTAAAGGCACAGTCATTACGACCCAACCAAATAGACCGTCAGATAGCCAAGGGGATTAGCTTCCAAATCATTTTTGCTCTCTCGTGAATTGTGCAGCTCTGCCAAGTATCAATGGTACCAATGATGTTGTTACCTTAACCCAACACAATTTAGCTGAACTAATAAAATAGTTCCAACCAACCATCGTAGTTGGACAATTAAGCAACAGATGTCGTACCGTTTCTTCATCCTTGTTGCACAGGCAGCTTTTATTCACAATAATCATACCTCTACGGATCAAGTTATCAATCGCGGGGATTGCATTCCTAGCAGCACTCCAGATCATGAAAGAGATCTTGGAAGGTATCTATTTTCTCCTGATAAATTTTTTGTCCCAAACTTCAGTTACCTCAGTCGTGAGATCCAAAGAATAGTCCTTAGCAGATAATCGATTATCTGCAGCAAATTTGCACCGTATTTCATCATCTCCATCACTCAAAGGTTGAGCTTGGTCCAACAGCTGAACTAAATCAATCAACATTCTTCTTTCCTCATTGTTAACAACCTTGCTAAACTTGAAGTCCAATCTATTACCATCCGTGATCACCTAAAAAATTGGAGCCAATTTGCATCTTGAAAGCTTGAACAACTGTGGAAGTCTCTCCTTTAAAGGACTTTCCCCAATCCATTTATCAAACCAAAACGATGTAGCATTCCCATTCTTCACCTTAATCACTGAATTGTTGGTGATATTATTTTTGTGTTTCAAAATATTTCTCCAAAGACCAGTGCCGTAAGGAGCATTTGTGATGGTGGGGAACAGCTAGTCATACACACCCCCATATTTTGCATCAACAACTTTGTGCCATAGAGTTCAACTGATTTTGGGAAAGGGAAGAGTGAGAGGAAGTAAATTGGAAGGTTAGAAAGGTGCTTTTGATGAGCACGATTATTCCTCCTTTAAAGAGAAGTTTCCTCTTCCATATGCTAAGTTTCCTCTCCATTTTATTTAGCACTTGTTGCCACAGATTTTTAGAGTTAGTAATTGCTCCAATGGGTAGGCCTAAGTACTTCAAAGGTAGAGAGTCAGTGGTACAACCTAGCACATTAGAAAAGGAATCAGCCGAAACATCTTCTCCCATTGCTGTCACAGTAGATTTATCAAGATTCACTTTCAAACCTGTAAAAATTTCAAAGACAATCAGAATCGCTTTCAACGCCAAGATTTCCTCTTTCTTAGCACCCAAAAAGAATATAACATCATCAATGAATTGCAAGTGAGTTATTTGAAGATTTTGGGGACCCACTTTGAATCTATTCAACCATCCTAAAGTCACTACTTTTTTCATGAACAAGGAGAGAACTTCAACCACCAGTAAAAATAGAAAGGGGGAAAGAGGGTCACCTTGTCTTATCCCCCTTGTAGGTTTAAATTTGTCAGTTGTTTCACCATTAATACAAACTGAATGATGCATCGAAGACATACACCAATATATCCAGTTGCACCATTTACTACCAAAACCTCCCAACTCTAATAAATGAGTGACCACATCCCAACTGACACGATCATACGCTTTCTCGATATCAACTTTGCAAATCAGGCCCGGATCTTTCACTTTTAATCTTGAATCCATGCATTCGTTAGTGATTAAACACCATCTAGAATATGTTTCCCACCCACAAACGCACCTTGAAATTGCGAGACAATTTCAGGCATGACTATCGTCAATCTATCCGACAACATCCTAGAAAGAATTTAATAAAAATTTCCTACCAGACTAATCGGTCTGTAATCTTTGGGAGTCTTGACATCGACCTTTTTAGGGATGAGACTAATATTGGAGAGGTTAAGCCTCCAATCAAGACGTTCCTCCTCCTAAAATTCATGCACGACTGCCATGAAAATCTTCTTCAATTATATGCCAAACTGCCTTAAAAACTCCACCGCAAATCCATCGGGACCCGGAGATTTATTTGCCCCCAACGATTTCAAGGATTTGAAAACTTTTTCTTCATCAAACTTTCTCTCAAACCAAATTCAATCATCGTCCGAGATTTTTGGGAGATTGATGTTATCTAGGCTAGGTCTCTAAGGAGTTCTCTCCGTAAACAACTCAATAAAATAATTCCTTAACACAACCTTAATTTGATTTTGATCTTCTACTCATTCCCATCTAGCATAATCTTTACAATGGAATTCGATCTTCTTCTGGCATTAGCTATCATATGAAAGTACCCTGTATTTTCATCACCTTCTTTTATACCCTTCACTTTTGCTATCTGTCTGAGTTTCCTTTCCTAGATCAGCAACAAAGAATTGAGTTCTTTCTTAGCCATCTCTCTACCATTAAGTTCCTGAGAGGTCCTTGTTGTCCAGTTCAGCCATTAGCTCACTTAGTGCTGTTATTTTAATTTTGGAGTCTCCTTACTCTATCGTTTGATCATAAACTTGAGGTCATGCAATTTCTTAGCCAATACGCAACTCGGACACCCTTTATAATAGATGTTAGTTCACCAAACTTTAAACTGATCCACAAAATCATCATTCGATATCCAAAAACTTTCGAACCTAAATGGGGGTTTACCTCTGGATATGCCGTTTGTGTTAATCATAACAGGGAAGTGATCTGATGTTGTTCTTGCTTTGCAAACTTGAATAACCTTTGGATAATTTTGTTCCCAATCGTAGCTGATAAGGAATCTGTCTAAACGATACATCAACGGTCTCACTTTCATGTCCGTCCAAGTAAACCTACCCTCCGCCATTGGAAGATCAACAAGGTTACACTTGGATATAAAATTATTCAGGGCCTTTCTATTCCTCTTGCACCCACTTGGCTTATTACATTCGTTATCATACCTCGTAGCATTGAAATCCACAGCGATATACCAGGGAGCCTGAAACCAAGATCTGATATACTCTAACTCTTCTCAAAATAATATCTTCTCTGCTGCAGAGTTTAGAGCGTAGGCTGAGGATAGAACCCATCTGAATTCATCCCCCACTACTGAAATCTCAACTGAGACCGAATGATTTCCCACAAAAACTCCCTCCTTTTTCATTAAAGAATCATCCCAAATAAGGATGATTCCTCCAGATCTGCCATTAGACGGAACACAAGCCCAATCAAAATTATCTGATCCCCAAAGAGATCTAATAAACCACACTGTAACCTTAGCCATCTTAGTTTCCTAAATAACTATTCCTAAAATTCTCTCATTCTTAATAATCTCCTTCACTGCGTTGATTTTATCGAACGAATTCAAACCTCTGATGTTCCAGAAAAGCAGCTTAAGCTCCATTAACACCGTCTTCATCCCAGTTCCATCATCTGAATCCAAAGAGTAGTTTGAATCTTCCGATAAATTTTTTTCTTCGTCCGTCCTGAATCTGCTTTGGTGTTTTTTAGCCACCTTCATGATATGTTCATTCCCACGAAGACTCTTATTACAGTTTTCTAATCTAAAACAGCACCACTTAGGTTCTTTTACTCTCACACACAGTTCTCTCAATATCTCTAAGGGCAACAGAGCAAGTACTATGGTGGGAGATATACCTCAAACTTCTTTACTTAGCTCCAAATCTAAGGCCGAAAATAAGGTAAAGAGGGATTGACAATCCAACTGTTGGGCGACAGAGACATTGACGCCCAATAGAATTTCTCCATGGGCAACAGTGGCTCTATCACCCTTAAACTTTTTTTTTAAAGTTTTTTGTTCTTGAAAAAAAGATGTTTATTTTGAAACACCAAACCTGTGAGGCCCACTCAAATGCGATCTGATAGCTAATTTTTGGTGAGGTTGTTCTCCTCACCATGTAGATTATCCTCACAAAAAAATATCCTATTATAAAACTTATAACCCCTTCTAAAAGTTGATTGAAAATTAACGATGAGGAATAAAGTCAGCTTTTGATGGGGTTAGAAGTTTTAGAATATGATTTTTTTGTAAAGATGATCTAAATGGTGAGGAGAACATCCTCACAAAAAATTAGCTCTGGAATCGTATCCAAGTAGACTCTACATGCTTAATGTTTCAAAATAAACAACATTTTTTATACAACAAAAAACGTTTTCTTTTGAAATAAATTGAGGGCGACAAGCCCACTGTCGCCCATGGAGAAATTCTCTTGGGCGATAATGGCTCTGTCGCCCTCTATTTCATCTATCGCCTCCCATTATTTGGGGCACGAGCCTTAATGCTTGCTCATACTTAAACTAGCCATTTTAGGTTTGAACAATCAAATTATAGGGTTACCATAGCCTTTGCCCTAACTAAATAATATCAATTGGTGTTTTTCCATATTTTGTATTGTTCATCTCTTCACATTTCTCCAAATTAGTACTTTCTTTCCTCTCCTCATAAAGTGCCATCCTCTCTCCAAAGGTGTATGAAATTTCAAAAGACTTTTTAGTGGGTGGGGATACTTGATCTATGTTGAAAAGCCCCTACATATTTAGGGGTCATAGAATAATCTATGAGTTAATTTTCGGTAAGGATATTCACCTCACTATGGAGATCATTCTTATTAAAAATCAGCCCATACCAAAATTTCTTACCTCATCAAAAATTGGTTTGAAATCAACAGTAAAAACAATGTCCATTTTATTATTGATTTCAAACCGTTTTCTAGATGGGGTTAGAAATTTTAAAATGGGCTAATTTTTTGTGAATATGATTTCCATAGTGATAAGAACATCTTCACTAAAAATCGATCATCCCTATGTAGGCCCTACATGAGCAGTATCCCTCCTTCACAATGTCCCTTTTATTATTGATTTCCAACCGTTTTCCTGATGGAGTTAGAAATTTTAAAATGGGCTGATTTTTTGTGAAAATAATTTTTATAGTGATGAGAACATCTTCAGTAAAAATTACTAAAAATCGATCATCCCTATATAGGCCCTATAAGAGTAGCATCCCTCCTTTTTAATAGAAAAAACAATTTTTTTTTAAAATAAAACTTCCAAAAACCAAAAGCACTAAAAAAATGATTAAAATAAAGATGATAAAGCTAGAGTTGAAGAAGATCTCGGGAGTAGCTTGGTTGAGGTTGATAAGAAGATACACCCTTCTTTGTTAAAGATAAATCAGACCCACATTCAGATATGATATATGAATGTCTAGCTGATCTAATCAGCGACATGGAGGAGGATGAACCATCCTCATTCCAGGAGTAGGTGTGAAAAGAAATGAAATACATAGGTCAAGTTATATATATTAACATTTTATTAATTCCCACGTGCATGTGTTATGCATGCACGCATATATCTCTTCTCCCTTTCTTTCCTGATCCTCATTAGATAAAGAATCACACATAATTGATATAATTGATAATCAACCCATCTATGGACCCACATGCATATAAAGCCATATATTATTCAAGAAGGAAGATTTCGTTATATCAGGCAACACATCAAACTACTTATGGAAAGAGAAGATGACCTTTTTTTGACTTTAATTCATACGGTTGTATAATTTTGAATTCTTGCCTTTTGTATTTTATCTTTACATGTATAGTTTGTTTGATTGATTGCTTTCCTTATTGTAATTATTCGGTAAGACTAATATATTCAATGGAATTTCATTCGGTCTCTCACAATAGTGATTGACACAAAAATCAGTTTCATAAATTTTCATTGTATCAGAGCAATTAAGCTCTTAGATCCACATATATCTATTAGGGCAAGTGTTATGGACACCTTAAACAAGCAAAAAAAGTATTTTTTGAGGTTAGGGCAAGTATCATGGGCACCCCAAACATCCAAATCCCTCCCCCCGGTCCTAGATTTGGGGAGGGAGTAAGGGGTTTGAGGGAGGAGGCAGATTGTGCCTCACGGCACAATCTTTGCCTAATTTCACATAGCCGTTGCGCTCCCAATGGCTATTTTCCAATGGACATATTTTTTGAAAAACTATATATACCCTACATCCCTCATTCTTCTTTCACACCTTCTTCATCTTTCACATTCTTCTTCTCAATTCTTCATTCTTCAATCACTCTAATCTTTCTCTACTATTTCTACTACTGTTTTTTTACTTTTCTTTCCAACAATAGCTGAGAGCAGCAAACGTGGATCCAAGTATTCTATTGTGGAAGACTTGGCGCTTTGCAAAGCTTACATCGCAATTACAGAAGATGGAGAAGTTGGGGCAAATCAAATAAAATAAACATTTTGGGATCGAGTTTTCACCAAATTTGTTGGGTTATACCCAAATCGCGAAGGGCGGAAACCACATGGAATAGGCAATCGTTTTGGTGTCATAAGTAAAGAAGCTTTTAAATACGTAGGACTTCTTGCTTATTATCACCGAAACAAACAAAGTGGTTGGAGCGAATTAGACATTGTAAGTAAAAAAAAATTTTAAATGTAAAACTCTTGTCTAATTTTACTAAATTAATTTTCTTTTGTCTAATCTTTTTAGATTCGAAACACTCAATCTGAATACATGCACAAGGAAAAGAAACCTTTTGCCTTTGAAGAATGTTATCAAGTCCTTCAAGCATTACCGAAGTTTAAATATCTAATGATTTTGGGCACTGGGCCAATGAATGAAGAAGGTTACGATTCAAACCCAGTCACACCTACAGGTAGCTTCCAACATTTTGAGACACCGGGTGAATTTTGTCCAAATGCGCAAACCGATACTAACAGTAGTGAAAATCAAATTTCGAAACCTCTTCAAAGACCTCTAGGGCAGAAGGCTACAAAAAGAGCCAAAAGATTAGGAGCTTCATCGTCATCATCTTCGTTGGAGTCTATTATAGATGAAACATCTAACAAAATCACAAATATTTTCAGAGAGAACCAAGAGAAAAGGCAACATCAACGAGACTCACAGAATGAGAGGTTGGATATGGCTATGCAACTTAAACGGGAAGAATTAGCAATGAAAAGAAGAGAAGAAGAAGATCGCATTATGTCCATCAATACACAAAACATGCCACCAGATTTAAGATTTTACTGGCAGCAGCGTCAACAAGAGATAATTTCCCGACGTGGCATTCCCCCAGGAAATAGATTTTAAAGTTGTTTCATTTTCATAGATCTCAATCACTATATACTAGCATTTATGTAATTTTTACTTTGTAGTTTGGATTTAGTAATTATGAAATGTCATCCATCTTGTTTAAGATCTAATTGTTATATCACAAAATTGTTCACAAAATAAACAACCTAAAATGAAAATATTGTTCGAACAACAAACAACCCATAATGAAAACATTGTTCAAACATAAGTTCAAATTCAAAGTGACATACTCATCGAATGCGAGTTCCAGAACCATGCCTCGCCCAAATGTGTTCAACGAGATCATTTATTAACTTAGTGTGTCTTTCTGCGTTCACCAATGCAGCACGACGCTCCCAATGGTTATGAAGACCAATGCCATGCTCTACCTCAACATTCTCATCAACTACATGGGTCCAATTTGGATCGCGCCGTTCGTCTTCAACAATCATATTACTCAAAATGATACGAGTCTTCATGATTTTATCCAAGTCCTGGGGGTCCCAATACTTCATAGGTCCAGCAACAATCGCAAACTTCCCTTTCAACAATGCAAATGCACGCTCGACGTCTTTTCGTTTTACTTGATGTTGCTCATTGAATAGCAGTTTCTTGGGGGTATCAGCAACCTAAAACGATTTAACAATGCTCGCCCATGTCGGATATATTCCATCTGCTAGGTAGTACCCTGACTCATATCTAGTCCCATTTAGTGTGTAAACACAAGGTGGAGAACGACCAACAAGATGGTCATCAAATAGAGGCGACCGGTATAAAACGTTCAAATCGTTGCATGAACCCGGTGTTCCGAAGAAGGCATGCCAAATCCACATATCATATGAGGCAACTGCTTCTAGGATCACTGTGGGGCCTTTTGTATGTCCTTGAAACTGTCCATGCCAAGCCACCGGACAATTCTTCCAAATCCAATGCATGCAGACGAGGCTACCGAGCATTCCTGGGAATCCCCTACTTGCATTTTCATCCATTAATCTCCGAACATCATCTGCAGTTCCAAAGTGGCACACCATCATATCACAGAAAAATTTTAGTTTCGATAAGCAGTTGACTTTCCCATTCGCAGATATTCATCTTCTAAGTCAGCTGGAACACCGTGAGTCAATATTCGAAATGCACCAGTCAATTTTTGATGGGGTGTGTGTCCAAGGATGCCCCGTGCATCAAACCTTTGTGTAAAATAAGGGTTCACATTTACGACCTCATGTAAAATCCGTAAGAACAATTCTCGGCGCATGCGATATCGAGTTCTAAAGTTCTCATCAGAATACGTACCGCCGTCCGTGAAGTAATCTCGCATCAACACATCTGAAAATTGTCGGCGTTGTCGGTCCGTCCACCTCCGTTCTTGTACCTCACGAGGCTCTGGTTGATATGCTAACAAAGCCATTGATATGAGTTATTGGTGCGCAACTAACAAAGCCTATGCATCTTCATCAGACTCGTCATCTAGCTCATTTGATTCAATAATAATGTCAATAATATCATCATCCATTTGTAGACCCTACACATTTATCCAAACAATATTAGAACAAAAATTATAAATCTAAAGAGAAATAAGTAAAAAGACTAAAATAAGTAAATTTATAGAACAACAATTATAAATCTATTAATAATTAAGAACTGTCATGAAGTACTACTAAAATTCAGAATAGTAAACATCACTCTACTCCAAAAGAAGACTACTAAATCCACTACTGGCTGCCCCGAAAATTCCAATTCCACCCGCTCTGTAAGAGGTCGGAAAAAAACCTAGTTTCGAATTCCTGAGTTCCTGCAGGTGGCATTTGGGTCGTATCTTGCGTCTGTGGGACATACATCTTATGCGGCTGAGAAAAGAATGTATCCTGCGTTTGGGAAACATATTGTTGACCGCTCGAGGTCCCTACAAAGGATTCATAGTTCCGACTTGGCGACTGGGGGACATACTTGTAATCAACTCCAGCTTCTTGCAGCCTCTGTCGCAGGTACCTATTCTCATCAGCCTGTTGCTCAATCACCTTATCTCGTAGACGTATAACCTCTTCCCGTGATGCAGTCTCCGACAAACACATCGTTCTCATCATGTGGTTAAGATCAACTAATGAAGATGACAATTCAGCCCATTGACCCTACATCATAAAAGCCTCACAATTATTTTTAAGGATTTATAGTGTAAAACTTAATTAGATTTTAATAAAAATGAACTAATATTCATACCGTAGTGTATATATCTGGTGGTAAGGCTGTACTCTCGGATCTGGATGTGACGGGAATGGTTGTAGGTAATCCATCTGATCCAGCAACTTGCATATTCCAATCCACGAAGGTTTCATATGATACTGGATGCGTATGCGTCTGATATGTGAATGCTTGATCGCCCTCGGGTGGCGGGTATGGGATGTGATATGCTGGGTTACGTGAGGCTGCAACACCTATCTTCTCTTTGTTCCCAGCTCTACTTACAGGATCTATAATTGGACCGATCGAGACACGCTGCCAATATAACTTATATTGTTTCTCGGTTGCCGGTATCACATACCTAGCAACTTCTACCCATCCTAATGTTTTATGTGAATCGAATACCTCATACGGAATGTTGGACAAGCTCTCCGTACTAGGTAGATCAGCAGGTATGACTATCTCACCATGGACCTGTCGCCAACAACGGTCACCTAAATACCTAATACCCTTCTCGTACTCTGGGTCATAAAGAATGACCCTACGAGTAGATAACCAATGAGCAGCCTTAACATCTGGTTCTTGATTATGATAGCTATCTTTGTAGGGCATCCCTATCGTCCCTTGAGGTGACCTTGCCTCTAACTGTTGTTGAACATTGAATAAAGAGTGTTTACCATTATCTCTCTGATATCTTGACTTCCACTCTTTGTTGTATGTTAACATTCTTCGCCACAAATCTAATGGACCAATATTAAGTTTTTTAGTAGGTTCTAGCACACGAAAGTAACTGTAGAACCAATACTGTAAGACAAAGAGAAATATATTATAAGAACTTGTACAAATTTAAGAATCTGAAATAAATAAACCAAATGATAAGTAATTGTACATACCTCTAGCAACATCCCCATTCCGTTAAAGGAACGTACACCTCGACAACATTCGTCCATTGCATAGTAAAGACGACTTACTATAGCGGAGCCCCAATCATATGTATGGACTAGATTCAAATTCTCTAATGCAGCAAGCCACCCGCAGCTCACGGTACTTCTAGCATTTGGAAAGAAAATTTGGCCTATGACCCACAACAAAAACGTTCGAGCAAGCTCTTCTTCATGACCAATAATATCCCGATTCAGACTGGTCTTAATATGATCTTTGAGAGTTGAGAGACGGATACCACTAGATTTATTGTTCCACATTGAATTCTCAACTTCAGTCGGCCAAAATGCTCCGATAGTTAGATCATACTCATCAACATAATAATTCGAGAATGGTGGAGGATCCCCTTGGCCGATCGGTATCCCAGAAAGGAAGGTAAAATCATAGGGTGTGAAGCCAATTTCAAAGCTAGGAAAGTGAAAAGTGTGGGTTGTATCCCACCATCTTTCTAACAAACCTTCCATAATTGACCTATCACTATTGGGTAGGTATATCTGGAATAGGCGCCCCCAACCAGAATTATCAATGAATTTTTTCACATCCTCATTTCGGGTGGCAACATTATAAAGTGAATGTAATTCTTGCCACCCCCCTCTCCACTTAGTTGACTCTACCCTATCTGATTGTTTACTCAAATGGTCTGATGAAGACCCCGTATACGAAACAGGCTTATACTTATCGATTTGTAGGGTCGGAGAAGCCGTCTCATTTTCATCATTTTCATATTGTATGTCACGTGTTTTTGGCCGCTTCCCACTTCTAAAAAATCTCGACATTTAAACTATATATCGTAGTCAAACGGAAACAATTAGACAAAGTATATATGTACTTTGACACAAATCATGATTAATCAACATAAATATTTAGTTAACTAATCATGCTTAAAATTAACATAAATTTATTTTAATTTGCTGAAAATAACATATTCATGTTAACATACATCAAATCAAATTAATATAGTGAACTAATCAAAATATAATGAACAATATTATAAGATACATAAATTTATTTTAATTTGCTGAAAATAACACATTCATATTAACATACATCAAATCAAGTTAATATAGTGAACTAATCAAAATATAATAATATTATAAGATTTAGTTTACCAAATGTAAACCCTAAATCTAATGGAGCAATATCATATCATAAAAAAACATGGCAAATTTTAAAAAAAATTGGCTAATCAAAAATCTGACTCCAATTTATTTTAAAGTGATTTTCAAGCAAATTTTAAAAAGTGATTTTCAGGCAAATTTATTTAAAACATGGAAAATTTTAAAAAAATTAAACAAAAATTGTAAAACTAATCAAAATATTTTAAAAATTACATAAAAAAATACACAAATTATGTATCTATCATGATAAATCTATATAAACATGTTATATTGTGTAAATCATGGTTATTTAATGTTTACAAACTTAAAAAAAAAATTACATAAACAAAATAAGCTTAAGATAAAAAATACTTACAGAATTTTCGTTTTCCAACCGAGTTGAATAAAAATTAGTTCAATAGAACCGTGAGAATGAGATCTACAAAATGTATGGATTTGATCGTCCGATCTGTTGCAAAACGGTAGAGATTTTGCCGTGATAAAAGATGGAAAAAAAAATATCGTCTGTGTGTGAAAATGAAAAAAGGGGGAGAAGAGAAGTGGGGAAGAGAGAAGGAGAGGAGAAAAGAAGAGGGAGGAGGTTTTGACCGGGTGGTGGGGTAGGTGGAATATACGGCACAAATTGTGCCGTATGGCACAGTCTGTGCCGTCTGGCGCCATCTGTGCCGTGGCACTTGCTCTCCCTCACTCCCTTAAACCCCTACCCCAAACCCCTAGCTTAAAGGTTTCCCATGGCACTTGCCTTTACCACTTTCAAGTTATCATCATGGGTGAAACAACTTCAACTGCTGACTCTCAATCCATCATGCAAGCTCAGCTTCTTCTCCTGAGTGATCCTTACCTCATTCACCCCTCGGATAACCCAACTTCGGTCTTTATTAGCCCCGCACTCACAGGTGAGAATTATGCCACCTGGGTGCGAGGTTTTGTTGGGGTTTATGCCCTAAAATAATTTAAATTGACATCATTGATAAATTATATTTATTAATAAGTATGATATTATATTATTACTTTATTCATATGATGGATTAAGTATTGTTCACAAGATGATGTTGTAAGTAAATTATTTGTCTGAAGTGTTCATACATGGAGAGATGTAATTTACTAGTTCCTCATATTCTTGTATAGTTCATAGTCAGTGATGAATCT
>MVGT01002251.1:73346-127156 GCA_002174775.1 Macleaya cordata
GGAGCAGAATTGGAGATTTGCTATTTCACGCAAAGTTGTAGAAAATTCGATTTCCTACAAAAAGCATATATCATCTAGGCGAATCGGATCAATCGTTAGAGAGTTATGGCCCAAATACAGTTGCTGTATCTTTTCGAGTTTTCGACGACTGATCCAGAACGTGGGAGGAAGATCTGGGATTACATACAAGCGTTAAACGGTATGTATCTGATCTTCAAGTTATTGTTTTAATTCATGCATCCTCATGTGATCCTGTGAAGGGAAAATAGTTATTTGTTTCCGCTGCACAATTTAATATATACCCTATTTTCCCCAACAGGTTTCACAATGGCACTTGTAGCAAAAGATAAGCTCGGATTCGACGATTTCCAAACCTACTGATCCCACTAAGTTGCACTCTTGGAAACGCTGCAATGACTTGGTAGGGAGTTGGATCATGAACTCAGTATGTCCTGAAATCAAGTCGAGTATTCTTTATGCCAAAACAGCTCGTGCCATTGGAAGGATTTGGAAACTCGTTTCTCTCAAACTAATGCACCAAAAGTATTTAAGCTAAAGCAATCCATTACCAATCTCTGGCAAGAAGATAGCTCTATTTCCACATATTACACGTGCCTCAAGTCCCTTTGGGACGAATTTGACTCCATTGTACCTGCTGAACCCTGTATGTGTGGAGGTGGAAAACAGACTGTTGAAAGGCTCGAGCAAAACCAAGCCATGGAGTTCTTACAAGGACTCCATGACAGGTTTATATCTCTGAGAAGTCAAATTCTTTTAATCAAGCCATTTCCAAGTCTCCAAGATATCTACAACTTGGTTCGCCAAGAAGAAGAACAGCAAGAAATCAATTCTTCTTCTCTTCCTCAAGTTGATTCAGCTACTCTGAACGTTCGTAAGGGTGATAGCAGCAAGTTCAATCGTCAAACTTCGACGAACAAACGTTCACGCCCATATTGCGATCATTGCAATAGGCATGGGCACACGCGCCAAAACTGTTTTAGGATCCATGGGTACCCATCAAAGCCCAAGAAATCAACGAGAGTAGCTGCTGTTGCTGCTTCTTCTTGTCAGCCTAATGTGACACCAGCAGCCATATCAGCAGTCATACCAGCTCCCATGTTGACGCCAGAACAGTACGCGTGCCTTCTTGAGATCCTTTCAACCACTGTACCTGATGGTTCATCCACACCATCGGTGAATCTGATAGTTAAAATTTTAACAACTTATACTACGGTTTGGATCATCGATAGTGGAGCTTCGAATCGCGTATGCTCTAGTTTATCATATTTTGTATCGTATAAATCCCCAAACCAATTTTAGTTCAACTCCCGGATGGAACACATGCAGACGTTAAGCACATTGGAACAATTTCTTTTTCTCCAAATTTAATTTTATACAATGTATATCACATACCTGATTTTAAGTTTAACTTAATATCGGTGAGTCAATTAACAAAAGCTAGTAAATGTCGTGTGTCATTCTCACATTCTACTTGCTTGTTTCAGGACCCGTCGACGATGTGCCCGATTGATCAGGGTGATATGGTTGGCGGTTTATATCATCTTCGGATTCCATCAACAATATTATCTGTCTCTAAAAATTTAAATAAGCCAATAGACATTTGGCATTGGCGACTAGGCCATCCAAGTATGGACGCTTGGATTTTTTAATAAAAAATTTTAATTATTTCTCCTCTACCGTTGATTATCAATGTGATGTTTGTCCACTTGCTAAACAAACAAGAATAAAGTTTAAATTAAGTACATCTTCAAGCACATTTCCATTTCAACTTGTTTCACAGTGACATATGGGGCCCATTTACAATTCCTTCACTTAATGGTGCAAAGTATTTTTTAACCATCGTGGATGATTACACACGATGTACATGGGTCTTTTTGATGCGTGCAAAATCCGAAACTCTTCGTCATTTGGATTATTTCTTTAACTTTGTGATGACTAAGATGAATAAAATCTCATCTGGAAATAGGGACATTTTTATTCCTCAACTTCAAACCTTTGGATCCGATAATGGATCTGAATTCTTATCGAACGAATTACAGCAATGGTTCTATTAGAGGATCAACATCATATATTCAGTATCCAGCAAGATCTCCATCCAAGATCTCACACATATTTGGTATCCAAGATCTCCAACGATATACAAGAATCTCCGAAGATAACTATTAATTTAAGTTTCCTAATATTTGTAATTTTCTAATTGTATAGGAGTCTTAGGGTACAAGTCTCTTCACTCTATAAATAGGAGTGCTTATATGTGTTCTAGGTATCAAGTTGTAATTGTCATCAACTGATCAATAAAGATGTAGCCAGTTGGCTTTCTCCGTCGTGGACGTAGGTCGATGATCAGACAGAACCACTTTAATTCTTTATGTCGATTTTCTCTTTATTTATCTTTATTTTATATTTCAGATTTCTCCCAATCTAAAATTTAACATGGTATCAGAGCCTTAGGGGTCAACGATCCTATTTATCACTTTCTTCCACCATTCTGGTTGTTTGCTCCACTGATGGTGTGTGTTCTCTTCTCTGCTGGACTCTAGTTTCCATCATCGTTCCGCTGCGTATCTGCTTTGGTTATCATCATCACACTGCCATATTTTTTTTAAATCATGGATGTTGTTCCTTTGTTTGTGTAGCGGGTGAACTGCTACGGTTTTGCTTCCGCTGGTTTTCATCAACATCATCGCTGTTGTCCACCCCGTTCTTGCCTCCGTCGTTCACTTCCAATCCGGTCTTTGATCGGTGAGGCATCTCCAACTTTGCCGTTGGACAAAATTCGTTTGTATCTACAAAGCTTATTTGTTTTGCTAAGAACTGTCGTTAATTTCTCTTCTAGTTCATCTCCCCAACGATTGCGACAATTTTCCAATCGTTAGGCATCATCAATTACATAGTTCTGATCAGTTCCATTTTTCAGTTCATGTTTTTTTCTTGGTACTTTTTTCTCTTTCTTGCACCCTGCCATGGTGCTTCTCAAATTTTCGTAGTTACTGCCGTGAAATGATGAAAGATACCCCTTTCAGAATATCAATGGTGATATTTTTTTATATTTGATTCAGTACTTCTTTGGTGGACAACATCTATGTTTCAACGGATTAAGTATTTTCTTTATTCATTGCTTCTACATAGTAGTACACCTATTGCTACGTGATTTATTCAAACCTATGTAGTTTGAAATTGGTAATTCTCACCATAATTCGTGCTTTTATGTATCCTTTGATTAGTTTGATCTTTGAAGATCTCATATCAACACTAATTGGATATTGGGAAATCTATTTAGTACTCTTTATTTCAATTTTCATAAATTTACGTGAAAGAAGATTTCACTGTTGTTCATGTTCTGCTTTGGTTTTCATCCTCATTGTTGTTGCGATCTCCATCGCATGGCAATCTCTAGGGCTATATTCGTTGTTTCATCATATCAAATGACCATATGGCTAATTGAAAAGTTATGATCACTTGCTTATTTCTCTCATTCAAAATTATTTAGAATTCCTTCATAATCTATCAAATTTTGATGGTCTTCTTTCTTATTTTTAGATCATGTTTCATTATTTGGTCGTGTTTAATGCGATGCCACAAAGGTGTATGATTACAACACCTCATTCAATTTATCCAATATCTCCACCAAAGGTGGACTTTATTCCCACCACTAATATGCTAATCACAATTTTCTTTTCAAATCAAATTTTAATGGTTGTTTTTATATTCAACCAAATTACTTCTATGATCCTTAATTGTTGTGTTGATCATATGGTTCTTCTTGTCGATTATAAATAATCTCCTTAGCTCTTAAGTATGGATGTCTGCGTGCCCAAGCGCATCATGTACTTCAATTACATGACGTTTCATATTTCACTACTTGTTTCAAATGAATTAAAAAAAAAGGGCAAAGAAGACGAGGAAGAAGATGGTCTCTTTATAGTGGTGAACAGAGGAAAACAAACCGAAAAAAAAAAAAAAAAAACCTCTGACAACCTTTTTGTAGCAGAGTTTTGATTAAGTACATGAGAAGGAGTTTTCGCTTCAGTTTTGGTCATCTTCAATTAAGCTGCAGTACAAAGAACCATTGTTTGTTGCAAGTTCAAGTTGGTCACTTCAATTCTTCTGTGCTCTAACTTGAGGGAGGGTATTAGAGGATCGACATCATATATTCAGTATCCAGCAAGATCTCCATCCAAGATCTCACACATATTTGGTATCCAAGATCTCCAACGATATACAAGAATCTCTGAGGATAACTATTAATTTAAGTTTCCTAATATTTGTAATTTTCTAATTGTATAGGAGTCTTAGGGTACAAGTCTCTTCACTATATAAATAGGAGTGCTTATATGTGCTCTAGGTATCAAGTTGTAATTGTCATCAACTGATCAATAAAGATGTAGCCGGTTGGCTTTCGGACGTAGGTCGATGATCAGACCGAGCCACGTTAATTCTTTATGTCGATTTTCTCTTTATTTATCTTTATTTTATATTTTAGATTTCTCCCAATCTGAAATTTAACAGGTTCCAAAAAAAGGGTGTACTTCATCAACGGAGCTGCGTGTCTACACCTTAACAAAATGGTGTAGTTGAACCCAAGCACAGTCATCTCCTCAATGTAGCTCGTGCCTTACGCTTTCACACTAACTTACCTTTAAAATTTTGGGGAGAGTGTGTATTGGCGGCAACTTATTTAATTACCAAGATGCCGTCCCCAATCCTCTCTTACAAATCTCCACACGAACTACTTCTTAATCAACCACCAAATTACCGTCATCTATGGGTGTTCGGATGTTTGTGTTTTGCGCCCGCAATACAAACATAAAAAATAAGTTCGACATGAGAGCTAAACAGGGCATTTTTATTGGATACCCAGTTGGACAAAAGGGGTACAAAATTTATGATCTTGAAAATAACCGAACATATGTCTCTAGGGATGTTATTTTTCATGAAACATCATTTCCCTATCCTGATTCATCTACTGAATCAGCAACAATAGATCTGTCCAACATCATGGACATGCCTCCTACAGGACTTGATTTAGTTCACACCGACATAAATCCTCCTCCACAACATGTACACATCAATGAAACATGTGATCATTCTCATTCTAATTGTGGGCATGAACCACATTCATCACCTACTGATGAGATGCCATCCTCATCAACTTCTCTACCCACACTGTCTGATACAGCTCCAACAAATCAGACCTGACCTAATCTAAACTCCAACGATGTATTATCACCTCCGCTGATTTCCTCTCGACCCATAGGAGAGCGTCATCCACCCTCCTACTTGAAGGACTATATATTTTCCGTTAGTGATTGTACTTCTAAATGTGTATACCCCCTAACTAACTATTTGACATACTCACAATTATTGCCTAAGCACAAAATCTTTCTCACACAAGTCATTAATATCAGGGAGCCTTCTTCATTTCATGAAGCGAATCCCAAGTATGGCGTGATGCAATGGCAAAGGAAATTCAAGCTCTTGAAGAAAATCGGACCTGGACATTGACTACTCTACCTTTGGGAAAGCAACCCATTGGTTGTAAATGGGTGTATAAGATCAAATTTAATCCAGATGGTACTGTTGAGCGTTACAAAGCTCGTTTAGTGGCTAAAGGCTACACTCAGGTTGAGGGTATCGACTATCATGATACCTTTGCACCAGTTGCCAAATTAGTTACCGTTCGCGTACTACTTGCTCTTGCATCCATCAAAGGATGGACTCTTTATCAACTAGATGTAAATAATGCCTCTTTACAAGGTGATCTCAATGAGGAGGTCTATATGACGATCCCTCCCGGTTTCTCTAAACTAGGAGAACACCGTGTTTGCAAATTAAATAAATCACTTTATGGCCTCAAGCAAGCCTCACGTCAATGGTTTGCTAAATTCTCGTCCGCTTTACTTGATGAAGGTTTTACTCAATCAATTGCGGGCTATTCTCTCTTTACATTACACAAAGATAATGTTTCCTTATTTATTCTAGTATATGTTGATGATATTATCATCACGGGTACTGATGATGTGGCTATTTCTTGTCTTAAAACAAGACTTGAAGGACGTTTCTTTATTAAAGATCTGGGTCGACTTCAATATTTTCTTGGTATTGAGGTTTCTCGATCTCATAAAGGAATTTTTTTAGGGCAACGAAAATACATTCTTGATATTCTCTGAGACACCGGCCTCACGGGGGGTGTACCTCACCTTTTCCTATGGAACAACACCTTAAGTTGTTGCCCACTGATGGTGAAATCCTCCCTGATCCAAGTAGATATCGACGCTTAATTGGTCGTCTACTTTATTTGACAGTTACTCGACCAGATATAACGTATGCCGTAAATTATTTAAGTCAATTTATGCAAAATCCACGCACAGCTCATCTTGATGCTGCTCACAAATTTTACGATATCTAAAGGGGACTATTGGACATGGGATTCTACTTTCATCATCCAGTACACTCCATTTAAAGGGATTTACTGATTCTGACTAGGCTGGATGTCCCACCACCAGACGATCCACTACTGGTTATTTTACTATGCTTGGTGACAGTCCAATTTCTTAGGAATCCAAGAAACAATCTACCGTGTCTCGATCCTCTGCTGAAGCGGAGTATCGTGCTCTTGCTAATCTCACCGCTGAATTACAGTGGTTGAAATATTTATTTCACGATCTGAGAATTAATCACTCGGATCCCATTTCAGTTTTTTGTGATAGTCAAGCCGCGATTCACATCGCCGAAAATCCAATTTTTCACGAACGGACAAAACAAATCGAAATCGATTGTCATTTTGTTCGTGAAAAAATTCAAACTCATTTAATATCTCCTTTCTATATCAAATCTACCGATCAGTTAGCTGATCTTTTTACAAAGCCCCTTGGTGCAGATCAATTTCGTCGACTTGTTAGCAAGTTGGGCATTCAGTCTCTTCAACCTCCCTCTCTAACTTGAGGGGGGTATTAACGTTTTATTAATTCCCACGTGCATGTGCTATGCATGCACGCATATGTCTCTTCTCCCTTTCTTTCCTGATCCTCATTAGATAAAGAATTACAAATAATTGATATGATTGATAATCAAGCCATCTATGGACCTACGTGCATATCAATCCATATATTATTCAAGAAGGAAGATTTCGTTATATCAGGCAACACATCAAACTACTTATGGAAAGAGAAGAGGACCCTTTTTTTTTTTTACTTTAATTCATACGGTAATTTTGAATTTTTGCCTTTTGTATTTTATCTTTACATGTATAGTTTGTTTGATTGATTGCTTTCCTTATTGTAATTATCCTGTAAGGCTTATATATTCAATGGAAATTCATTCGGTCTCTCACAACAGTCTCATAAATTTTCAATATAGCCCCTTTTAGATAGCCTCCCTTATATAACCCCCGCTTGTGGACTCCACATGTAATGCATCCAGAGCAGATTTTTAAATAAGATATTTTTCTCACTATATATTTCATCATATTAAAAAATCAGCTCGTTCTAAAACTTCTAACCCCTCTCAAATTAGCTCTTAAAAAATTTATAAGTTTTAAACTTTTATTTTGACCGTTCATTTAAAAAGGGTGGATTTGAGGTTAGAAATTTTAGAACAGACTGATTTTAAGTAACTATGTTCTTCTCATCATGTAGATCATTTCTCCAAAAATCAGCCTCTGGATGCATTCTATGTAGGCCCCACAAAAGGGGAGTTATATAACCTGACCCTATATATATAATGGGACAATGCTATTTGAACATTGAGATCAAATGTTACAATTGTAACATTTGAATGTGGGACCCACATGGTTACACTTTAAGAGCTAAAATTTTGAGAAGTTGTTCTCTTCACTATGAAGATCATCCTCACAAAAAATCATAACATTCTAAAACTTCTAACCCCATAAAAAATTGATCGGAAGTTGATTGTAAATTAACGGTGAGAAATGAACGGTGCAAAAAAGATTCAATTTTTTATGGGGTTAGAGATTTTAGAATTAGCTGATTTTTTGTAAGTATGATCTGAATAATGAAGAGAACAACCTCACACAATTTTAGCTCTTAAAATGTAACCATGTGGGCCCCACAGTCAAATGTTACAATTGTAACATTGGTATCAATGTTCAAATAGCACCGTCCTAATGTAATGTAAGACCGCTCTGTTTTACTAACTCAGCCCAAAAACTGTGGGATGCGTAGAACCGGCAATACAAACTGGACAAATAATTGCGCCGATGTAGTAAAATGTTGGGCTGATACATCAGGCCCCTTCCAGGAAACCTCCAAACTGTTTCGTATAATTGAGTGTCCGTGAATTGAGCATTCTCATCAGAGAACTCTCAGTGTGTCTGGTTTCACAAAAGCTTCAATCAAAGTAAGCTGAAGCGCTAGCCATCGGAGAATACCTTTACTCCAAAAATTTTGATTGCACAATAAGTAAATTGAGCAATCTAATTACATAACTAAAAGTGAGTCAACACCATAAACTATAGTGTTGTTGCATGTCTTAAAGCTGTTCTGAAAACAGAACTGAGAAATAGTTGTGAAGATCTTCTGTAGTTGATGAATTAAGATATTTGTAAAATGAGATCATCAAATGCAGTTAATCCAGTCTAACTAGGGACACAGCAGCAACCATTTGTATGTGGAATTTGATCTTCAGATGCTTGATCATGTATTGGGATATGAAACTTGGACAAGTTAATAAGGCTATACAATTTTGAGCAATATGTTACTGCAGAAATATACAGAGCCCTGCATTTTCATTGATTTGGTTCCTATAAATAATACATATTTTCTTCAAACACTCAGCAGTAAAGAGGTGAATATCACAGTCTCTTCCCAGCAATCGTAATGGCACAGTTCATTCCGTTGAACTCTTCAGGAAATTCTGTTTGGAGGAAACAGATCTCTGCTAGTTAGTCCAAAAATCCTGATTCTAGAAAGAAGCTTTGGTGAAGCGACTAACTGATCGTGTTTCAGTAGGGTCAAAAGGCCTAGTTAGTCCAAAAATCCTGATTCTAGAAAGAAGCTTTGGTGAAGCGACTAACTGATCGTGTTTCAGTAGACGAAGTTTTCATTCTTGGTCAGAGGGGCCTTCCCTTGACGAAGTTTTCACTAGACATCATTCTCAAATCAATCTTAGTCAGAGGGGCTTCCCTGTCTAGTATTAGAACAACCCGCTGTCTCTTCACTTCAATTGGTATATCAGTGATTAGCTCATAGAATAATTCCTTTCAAGAGNATATATATATATATATCTAGTATATAATGGGTGGGAGAGGGTTTGAACCCTTGACCTCAAATAGGGAACCCAAAACCTTAACCATTACTCCAATGTTGTTTTGATGAACTATATGTACAAAACAATTTTTAAATATATATATTCAACAGAAATTCATGAGATGTTAAGATTGCTCACCTTCCCTGGGCCATTTTCCAGCCTGTCGATTATAGATTAGTGATCTTAATTTCGTGATGTTAATCTCTCCTTGATAACTTACCAGTAATCCCCACAAGAACACTTTCCATCCTTAAAATGGTGAAATCTGCTAACATCCCTCACAACTATCTCTCTCCCAACAATCTTCGATATAAACTTAGTAGCTGTATGACAATCTACACACACTCGAAGATTCTTCGTAACTCTTATAGTAGTCCCAGAAGGTGTACTTATAATCCCAAAAGCTATTGCCAACCTCTCACTATGACTACACAATATGTTTCTCTTTTGCTCCTCTTCAACATCATGAAGGACATCATCAGTGTTAAGCACATAACCTTCGCGCTCCATTTGATCCAACAAAACTTTTAATGCCTCATTTATTCTGTCATAATACGGGTGCGATTTATCTCCCGCCATAAATGCGTGCACTTTATTCTTAACTTCTATCCAACTGCAAGCTGGTTTCTTTTTCATCCCTCTACCCTTCATAGCTACTCTCATGTTTGCTGCATCTTTCCATCTTCCAGCTGATGAATATATATTTGACATAAGAATATAAGCACCCATATTTTCTGGATCGATCTTAAATATTTTTTCAGCCACCTTTTCAGCCAGTTCAATGTTCTTGTGGACTCGACAAGCAGATAACAATGTTGACCAAACACTGCCGATTGGTTTTATATGCATTCTAGAGATGAAATTATAGGCTTCCTCTAACTTTCCAGCCCGACCAAGCAGATCTGCAAATGCAGCATAATGCTCCAAACCTGGAGAAATCCCGTAATCTTCGATCACGCTATTAAAAATCTTCTGAGCTTCATCGACTAATCCACCATGGCTACAAGCAGTTAAAACAGCTACAAATGCAACATAGTTTGGTCTCACATTCTCCATCTCCATCTTTTGGAACAAAAACAGGGCTTCATTGGCATGCCCATGCAAAGCATACCCCATAATCAAGGCTGTCCATGAAACCATATCACGTGAATCCATCTTGTCAAAAACCCATCGAGCAATTCGAATATTCCCACATTTTGCATACATGTCCACTAGAGAGCTGGCTATAAAGACGTTATCATCAAATCCATTCCGAATTATATACCCATGAAGTTGCTTCCCAAGATGCAGAGTTGTCAAGTGAGCACAAGCCGGCATTATACTTGAGAATGTGACGTTCCTGGGCTTGATTTTTGCCATCAACATCTGCCGAAACAATTTTAGACCCTCATCAAACAATCCATTCTGCACACAACCAGCAATAATAGAGTTCCATGATATCACATCACATTTAGGTAACATATAAAAAATTCGACGTGAATCATCAACTCTAGTGCACTTGGCATACATATCAATCAAGCTGCTTGCGATAAAAACATCAGAATCAAACCCGTGTCTAACACTATACCCATGAATCTCCTTTCCCTTAGAGACGTCTACGTATTCTGCAAATATGGGAAGAACACTAGATAAAGTGAAGGAATCAGGCTTCAAATCAGCCTTCCCCATTTCCCTAACCATCATTAAAGCTTCTTCATACATTCCATTCTGTGCATTCCCTGCAATTACGGTATTCCAAGACACAATATCCCTATTAGGCATCATATCAAACACTTTTCTTACACTCTTCATATACATGTCATCCTTGTCTCTCCTTCTCAGAGTAATATCACAGCTCTTAGGCAACCTATCACTCATTTGATCTAAATTAGCATTAGAGTCAATACCCACAACTTGATTCTGAAAACTTTCAACAAATCCTAAAGAATTATAATGAGGGTCCACTTCCATATCCATTTTACTCTTTAAATTCCCATAAAAACTTCCCAACTTTCTTTCAGGAATTTTCTCATACACTAAGTCTACATACTTAGCATGAAATCTCTGACCACCAAAACCTTCATTGATGCTCTGGAATTTACAGTACATATTCATAAGAGCATTACCTGTATATAGATCAAAATCAAGACCAAGACGAATAATGCATCCATGAATGGATTCACCAAGCTTAAAATCCATTAAGGAAGTGCAAGATTTGAGAACAGAAGGGAAGATATTATGATCTGGGTATTTTCCTAAAGCTCTCATTTTTATGAAAGAGATTAAAGATTGGTGGAAAAGGCCATGATAAGTGTAGCATCTGATGATTGATTTCCAAGCAACAATGGAAGGTGAGGTGAAAGTGTTGAAGACGAGAAGGGATTCATGAAGGAGGCCTAAATTTGAATAGATAGAGAGGATGGTAGCCATGAGAGAGAAAGAAGCTCTGGTTTTGAGGATCTGGGCATGGATTTGTTTGGCTTGGTATTTTGATTTGATGGTGGAAGGGTTTTGAAGAAGGGATTTGAGAGTTGTTGGATTGGAACTCATTTTGGTGTTTAGAGATTATTCTAAATTCTTTTGCCGAGGATCTTAAGGATATCAAAGTTCAGATTTTATTTTTTCTTCTTTATTTTATTTTTTTGAAAAGGAGGCCGTTGGCCGTTAACATGTGAAAGGGTTCATAAATCGCTGTTATATAACGTTTTAACATCATAATTTTACTGAGAGGACTGATATTGCAACATATGTGATTTTGGGTGAGGTTGTTCTCCTCGCCATGTGGATCATCATACTTGAGAATCAACCATATCTAAAACTTTTAACACCCTCGAATCAGCCTATGAAAAATTGACAAATTTTAAGCATTTGTTTAGACCGTTGATTTTGTTTGATTGCCCATAAACTTTTGATGGGGTTATAACTTTTACAAGAGGGTTGATTTCCTGATATGATGATCTACATGACAATGAGAACATCCTAGCAAAAAAAATCTGCCCTTAAATCATATTCATGTGGGCCCCATAAAAATATGTTGCAATAGTGTCGCAATAATGTATGTTGTAATATCCCTCCTCAACTTGCTAAATGTTTGCATAGGATTACAATGCAAGGGCTTATATAAACCGCTAGTAACGAATGTGCAAAAAGTACAGAGAAAGGGTCACAAGTATATGAAAGTTACCTCTATGGACCAATATAATTACTTGGGCAAACCTACACAATAAAAACATGACCGTGAAGTTTTGAACCCACAACCTCCCAAGTCATAGGAGGAATGCTAACCAACTAATTGTTTACTTGGGGGATGGTTTTCTCACCACGAAGATCATCGCCAAAAATTATACCGTTCTAATACTTTAAAGGGGGAACGGCGCCGGCCAAAAGGCCCAAAATAATTTTTTTTCAGTCTATTTAGTCCACCAAATTTTATATGAGTCTATTTAGTCCAAAAATAAAACTTGGACAGATCTGCCCTTTAACTAATTTATTTTTTAGATTTGCCCTTCCACCTGTTCTTCCCTTCTTGATTTCTTTCAATCTCTTCAGTTGTTTCACAATGTACAACCCCACTTTACCCTTCTCTCTCTTGCGACAAATTCATGATAGTTAGTTACCCTAGCTAATTAATTAAGGGAAGTCGAACACATTAGTACTCCAACCTCTAAGTTGAAGAAGAGAGTTCATGGTGCCAAACATTGGCTCGAATCCAATATCCTTCAAGATATTTCTGCTCATCATATCCTACAATTTGAGGAAGAGAATAAGAGAGAAATGGGGAAAGATCTAATTAGGAAAAAAAAAAAGAGAAAGAAGAAAGAGAAAAAAGAAGGAAAAGAGAGGATAGAGAGAGAAGAGAGGGACCTGAGAGAGAGAGAAAGAAGAGGAAAAGAAGACAAAGAGATAGAAGAAAGACAAAGAAAAAATTCAACATAGATCTATGCAAAAATATTTTTGCAGGAACTATGCAAAATCATGTTTCACAGATGATTTAGCATAGATCTATGCAAAAATATTTCACATAATGATTTAGCATATGCAAAAATATTTTTGCATGAACTCAAGCAAAAACGTTTTTGCATAAATTTTGTGATTTTTTTTTTCGAAAAACATTCTTGACTGGTCTAGTTTCAAAGATCTCAAAAAGTGATTTCTAAATATATGAATTTTGTCAAAATTCGAATTTTAGTTGAAGAGATATAACGTTTTAAAGTTTAAAAATAAAAAAATAACTACATTTCTCTCTCATACAGCTGTACAAGTTTGAAAAAGACAAAAAAGTTATTGACAAATATAATAAGGGTAAAACAGGAACATTAAAAAAGAAGGAATGGACTAAATAGATTTAGAAAAGTTTAAAAAAGACTAAACAGATTCAAAAAAATTTAAAAAAGGTATTGCAGTCTTATTAAAAATCTTGTGTACTAAATAGATTAAAAAAGTTATATATTGGATGTTTTGGCCATTATCCCTACTTTAAACTCACTCAAATGTTAGTTGAACTTTTATTGATGTGATTGTGTGATCTATTTTATCATTAATTTCTAACATCTTTATGAGGGGGTTAAAACAATAGTTTTTTTTTATAAGCATAAAAACAATAAATTTTGAATAATATGATTTTGGATGAGTGATTTTCATCACAGTCCAACTCCTTGTTAGCAATTCGGCATATGGCTAAAATTTGGGACGACATAAGTATGAGTATTATTTGGTTCATAAGAATTGTAATACGGTCCAACATGCAGTCAAACATTCGTCGTACGAGAAATATTCGATTTATAGTTAATACGTGTTTAGTACGTTTAACATGTAGAAATTCGGCAGTAAAAATTCGGCAATATACTAAGTCTTCTAGATGCTTCATTGAGTTCCGAGTGTGTTGGTTGAAGAGAAAAAGTGAGATAATTGGGGTCCTTATAGACAAACAGAGAAAATAAAAAATAGTCCTTAAGCAATTAGCTAGTATTTCTTTTTTATTTTTATTTTTTTATAGTGAAAGTCTGATAGTCATTCAATAGAGTATGAGTATTTTTCACCCGTTTCATTCGGCAATTCGGTTTTAACGTATTTTAAATGTTTTAGCTAAAAAAATCGTGTATTATTGATTAAGTTTCGTTTGAATGGAAGTATTAAACATTATTCAGAAATACAAAAAAGTACGAGTATTCAATGCGTATAATTCGAGAGATTGCTAACAATAATCCGACTTAAGGACGTCGAGTTGCCTCTAAAATTACTCAAACATTTTAAGAGCGTGGCTCCTATTTTGAATCTTGATACAATGAGTTTAGAGTATCCTTCTTCAATTATAATTTGAAGAAACTAAACCAAAGATGTGATGCTCCCGCCCAGAACCTCACTCCCACTGCCGCCATCAATTTCCGCTCTTAGACAAAATATTAAAAATTAGAGTGTATTGCGAGATCAAAGCAACCACCTTTTATTCAACTCAATCAACTGTTATTTAACTCAATTTGATCATCTCTCAGCTCACTTTTAAGCCTAATTAGAAAAATTGAGTAAAACCCCCCAAAAATTGGCCATAGATTGATTACATTTGGGTTTTCTTGTACTTAATTAATTTCCCATTTGGGTTTAATTGATGAATTAAGAAAAAAATTTTGAATTTAGGTTGAAATTGGACTAAAAGTGTAGTCAAAACAGAAAAAAATTAAATTAGAACCAAAATCAAACTTAGAAACAAACTCAGAACTAACTCTAAAGGGGTAGGGTAAAACAGTCCTGAATATTCCAACGGCTCTCCATTAGCCGTTTTCTGCCAGCCACAGATCTCTCTAGATCTTACGGTGGTGATAAAACCACTCATTAAGAGCCTTTCCTATTTCCACTATTTAAAAAATCCGTCCCCCTTTCTCAGCTTTTACTCCTTTCTTGTGTCCACCCCACCATTTTCTTTCTTCCCCATTCATATTTTTTCTATAGATAATGAGGTCTCCTTCCTATTTTGGGAGGACAAGCTAGAATAGAAAAAACAAGCATTTTGGTGAGAGTTTGGTTTTCATTCAGAGAAAGAATCTGGAAAGTCTATATGCCCGTCTCTTAATGAATTTAACCTTATATTTATGTGACTAAAGTTAGGGACATTATCACCTAATTAAAATTTAAATGGTGATACTAAGTGGAATAAAAATCTCTAACAAGAGAATTGACTTATTTGATTATTAATATGCAGAATTAAGAATAAGAATCGAATATTTCAATCTCTAAGAAAATACATGATTCCACACAAGAGATTTTGTTAACGATCGAGGAAAACCCAAACTGGAAAAAACTTCGGAAACTAGTCGAGTCAAATATCAACTAATAGTTAATGAGAACTTACAAACCAATTTATCACTCGACAAACATAATGTATAACTCATTCTACATTTTGATCAGCTATGGTGTACAGATCTATCATGGCTTCGAACTCCACGAGCCGCCCTTAAGTTGATTGTGATGTGTCTCCAACTTACTGTTCACCAAGTCCAGCACCTTAAACCAATACTCGAATCTACGAGTATATCACCACGAACTTAAAACTTCAAACTGTCACAAAAAATTAACCGGTAAACAATAACATAGGTTTTTTTATTAAATGAGAAATCACCTCTCCCCCTAACTATTTTAAGAAGTTTTAGAAATCCCTTTAACTGGGCAAGCCCTATCGGAAAGTGGGAACCCCAAAAACAACGATCAACAAAAAGCTTAAAACGAAGGGAGTTGTGCCTAGGGATGTCAATGGATAGTCGAAAATTCGAATCCGATTCGAATTCGTATTTGAATTTTCGGATATTATCCAAAATTTCAGACATCGGATTCGGATATTAAGGAATTCGCTCCGTTAATATCTGATTCGATAAAAAATCACATATATATAAAAAAAATCATATATGATAAATAAAAATTGTATATAATACATATAATTATATATAATATATTATATAATAGGTATTAGTATAAATAAAATAAAAAAAATGTCCAAATATAGTAAAAATTAAGTTCCATATTATCAAATTTCGGATAATATCTGAATTGGATTGACTTATCGGATCCAATCAGATATTATCGGATATTCGATAAATTTTTAGGATACGAATTCGAATTATGAAATACAATATCCGTTCGGATATCGGATCGAATTCGGATATCGAATATTTTTTCGGATACGAATTCGGATAGTGCACTATCCGTTCCGATAGTTACCGTTGGCATCCCTAGTTGTGCCCGTGTGCATGGTTGTGTTCACACACACACACGCGTGTGAGTTGGCAATCCCCAACAAATCCACTTTACCCACTGTGATTTGGCTAGTCCCTTAGCAAACCGACCCCACACACAAATCCACTTTGCCATCTTTTCCGGTAATAATTAATGTGGTTGGATCAACTTTTCTTCTAAGAGCATTTCCAATGCAATTATGAATGTCGTAAAATGTGGATGCCACGTAGAAAAAATAAACTTTTACCCCAGAAAACTCCTCCAAAGCTAATGTGAAGATAAATTTAGAAGTTGATGTAGTAGTGAAAGGTAGACATTGTTGGAATGGACTTGACAATGTCTTCGTATTTTAATCAGTAAATCTGAATAAATTTAATTTATTTCTTTACAAAAAATAAAAACCCTTTGAATAAAATCTATTTCATTGCGCCATGTTATCTTCAAATTTTATTTTCATATTAATATTATAGGAATATTTTTTTAAGAAAAAAAATCTATTTTTCCTATGTGACATCCACTTTTTACCATATTCACAATTACATTAGAGTCTGGAGATGCTCTAACTTTTTAAACAAGTCACAGAAAAAACTATTCCAAGAAAATCTACCACACCAATTAAGGAATTTATTCTTGTAATTATGCATTTATGCGGTTCACCCCCAACAGTCGGGTAAAATACATTTCGTGAAATCTATACCCACCTTACTAATTAGTAAGGATCTATGCCCGCCTTACTAATCAGCATGGGAGACCAAACCAAACATAGGTTTCACAAAATAGTCCAGTCAGTTAAGTAAATTAGAGAGCCATATTCTTATGAGGAGGGATCTCTAGCCATCGTGACCCTAGTGTGACCTGCACTATGAAAAAGGATGATCATTTTTGTAGATCATCATATCTAAAAATCAGTTTAAAAACTTCTAACACCTTCAAAACAGCCCTTAAAAAAAGGATAAATTTTAGATGTCACTTTTATAGTTGATTTTCAATCAGCTTCATGGGGTTAGGAGTTTTTGAAGGAGCTATGAATCCTATGATGATCTACATGGGGAGAGACTGAGGAAACTAAATCAAAAGTTAGGTTATTCGGAATTAGACTCAACAAGTAGGCTATAACATTTTCAATTCAAAGCTCAATCCTTGTTTCCTTACTCTACAATTGCAAGCATTGCATATACAAGGGTGTTAAAAAAAGTCAATACATGTAACTAAAAATTTGAAGGTCAATACATGTAACTAAAAATTTGAAGGTAGAGGATACAATAAATCATTCTTGCAACTTGTAAATAAATATAAAAATAAAATGAAAAAAGAACAAAAGAAATAATACATATCAATAGTAAAAGAATTGCTATTTACTTTTAAGTGACAAATTATTTTACAAAAAGCCTGATTTCAATCAAGGAACAAAGAACCTTCTGAGCCATTGGACTCTTTTAACTTTGCACAACTGAATTCATGCTCCCCCAGAATTATCATCCAAAACATCCTGAATCAGACGCCCCAGAGTTAAATAGGAACACCAAAGACTCAAAAGGTAATTGAATCTATGGATCGAGGCTCCTCCTTGACCCATTTTGTTCTTTTTGGAGAGAGACTAGTAGGGTTTCCGAAGATTCACTTTTGTTCTCAGAGACTTCTTGTTGGGTAGGCAAGTGGTCAGCAGGTTCATTAGTTTCTTCTGACTCTTCATCTGTAAAATTTCAACATGAATTTACATAAGAGAAGCTGATGTAGAAAACCAAGAAGAGGGAGAGAACAAAAGGGGGAGAAGATGAAATTCACTTTCAATTAATCAATCTACTGCCGCTAAACTACCATGAGTGAAATATTTATAATTGTAGAATCTAGTGTAGTGAGAGATAGAAACTATGCTAAATAGAACTCTAACCCTGATATACTATAAATTCCTCCTAAAACAAGTAAACCCAGAAATACACTCAAAATTCAAATGGAAAGACGAAATAGCCCTAATGTGTAAGGACAAAGCATACCGAAGAGGGATTTGATGGATGGCCTCTTTGTTTTGGTGCTCTTCTTCTTCAATTCAGCTGTGAATGAGAATGGAGAATAAACCAGTTAGACTTTGTCATCCAGTTGAAGAAGTTTAAAACTAAATAGGTGAAGGGTTAGGATCCGCAACCAAGGTTTTGTAGCCAATATTAAGACAAGGTTTTTTTTAGGCCCATGTAGAGATAATCCAAGGGTGTGAGTATGATCTCCCCACCACATAGGTCATTCTCGTATAAAATCACTATGTTCTAAAATTTCCAACCCCATCAAATGTTGGTTCAAATTAACAATTTTTAGGGACAGATTACAAATCACCCAACTTTTTAAGGGGTTATAAGTTTTAGAATGTCGTGATTTTTGGTGAGGACGATTTATGTGTTGAGGAGAATATCCTCGCAAAAAAACAGCCCTTGAATCATTTCTATGTGGGCACCACAAAAAACCTTGTCTTAAAATTGTCCCAAAACCTTGGTTGCAACCTAACCCATAGGTGAATAGTATGCCTTTCTGAAGATCAGTGTTTCTATAATAAGTGCAAAAAGTGATTGAATTAGAATTATTATGACATTGATGTAGACAAAGGTGAAATGTGGGCAGTGAGTCTGATGATATTAATGGATTAAACATCAACAAAATATGAAAGTAGTCAAGAACTATGTCAGAAGAGAGAAATTACCCATGCCAGGCAGTTGATGCTCATTAACAATTTCAAAGTTCTTGTAGGTGTAACCCACAAAATTGATGTCCTTTGATGAGAGCATCTGAAAACACAGACAAACAAAAAGAATTACAAAAACGAAAGAAATTGAAGAGTATATTTTATGTCATGCACAGCCAATGCAATAAAGGCCAAGTGAATGTACAGATGGGGTAGCATGCAAAGGCAACTAAAGTATCTCACAACATGAATGCAAAGGATCCAATCCAAACTAGGGTGAGAACTGATACTAGAATCAAGGCCGGCTAAGCTCAAAATCAGAACTGAAAGATTTGAAGTTGGAAGATTGCCTAATCAGGATTGCCAATGCACGTAATGGTGAAGGCATAAATTTAAATGTATTCGAATTCCAAGGGTACCTTGACAATGAATAATTCTTAATTCCATAAAATAGTTGTCCCAAAGAGATTAATTAAATTACAAAGATATTCCAGACAAGAAGAGAGTAAATTTGTTACCACTCGCTGAGATCATATTGCATTTCATGGGACTAAGTTAAAAAATATTGAAGCATATAAGGGAAGGGTCATATTCCTACAGGGAAAAGATGAAAATAAGGCTTTGATGTGAACATCGTGCGACTAGATTACTCACAGGTCACATTTATGAGATTTCAATGTTTGCACGAAAAGCATAAGAAGGTACAAGAGTACAAAGAAAAGCTAACCCTCAATTTTCCATCCGCTAAGTTCGAGATGAGTTGTCATTGCTGCAACTAACCAAATTTCTTAGGCATATTATTAATGTTTTTTGCATTGTGGTGGAAAAAAACCCATAAATTTTTTCAGTAAAGAAGCCCATTTACTTATTGTTATTATTAGGCACATTTATATTAGGATCTTACAAGCCGTGTGGAATGTACAAGAGACTATTGTCACAAACTTTACCCCCCATGGTTATGTGATGCCAAAACTTATTATTTCAACCAACTTCACTATAAATGGTAACTGTGATATTTATTAAAATTTAAAAATACTAGGTGTATGGGTTTTCTATAAATAGTAATTTAGTAACAGTTAGCTTGTAAGAGTGAACCTCAACTTCCACCTAATTAGTTGGATCTCGTTTAGGAAGGATAATGTAGGAGCAGTTTCGTATTGATGCAGCTTTAAAATGAAGTACTTTCGGCTCCTCTTAAAAACCACATTGAAAAGAAGCCTCCCCTGCTTCTTAAAATTCCTATGAAAATCTCAATGCTTTTAAAGTGAGCATTTTTATTTCACTTTACCAAACACATTTTGAGGCAAATATTGGAACAAAAGTACTTCGGAGGCCCAAAAAAGCACTACCAAACGGGATGAACGGGCTGTTTGTCTTTTAGGATAATCACTAATATTTTAAAAAAAAAAATGATATTTTTCAAGAAAATATTGTCTATCAAGTTTTATCAGTGGTCCCATATTGTCTGAGTTGTATTCAAGGAGATATGGCTTTTGAAATGAACTGATTATGAAACAAAAATCTAATTTCCTGCCAAAATTAATTTGATTTACAAGTAAACCAATCTTCTCCACTTTTTGTATTTTTTTTTTTTTTCATATTTTCGAACGAAAGTATTTCTTGACTAGTTATTAGAACCGTAAGCCTTGCCATTTTTTTTTTTTTGAAAAACTGAGTTAGTTATTATTTCTATAGCAAAGCATATACGTGATCTCTTTTTCAATTTTGTAACACTTGTGTTCAATTTCTACCAATTATTTTATGCATAAATTTTTTAATGAAGGATTTTCTATTTTTTTTATTTTTTTTCTTTCTAAATTCTCTGTTTAGGACTGACGAATTAAAGGCTATAGACCTAATGTTTTTCTATTTCAAGCATTTCTGACACTTCAGGTGCTTAGGTCTTGGTCCATTCATGTAATTTGATCGGGCCCTAATCTTGAATCTGTGAATGTTTTTATTTATGCTGAACAAGGTCATCGATCTTGCGAATGTCTGAAATATTGAAGAGAAACCCTACTCCAACTGTTGGTAGCTTAACAAGGAGGAACTAACGGAAGTTTATGAGGACTCTGCTAAGATAAAAGGGTGTCGTCGAAGAAATGTACAAAAGCAGATGACAATGTGCTTGTTGGAAAATGACAAATGCCTCTCGTATGAGCACCCATGGATGTATGTTCGTATCAATTACTGACTTTTTGCTGTCCCAGCAGTCCTAATGAGAACATTTTAAAACAACAGTCCATTTCAGAAACTTGGGGCAAATTCCATGTTAATTGGAATGAGGCCAACCACATATGCTAGAACTAAAACTTCCACATTCATAGGACTAAGTTTACCTTTCTCCATGGACCTGATTTTGATGAAGTTTGAGTCTGGTTGTCGGCCTGCAGCATGGGACCATAAAAATCCAAAGAATGCATATTAAGTAACAAAAATGAATATCTTATAAAAGGTCAATAAAAAAAATTAACAAAAAAAAAAAGAGACATCTATACCTCTTCAAATTTCTCAAAGTTTTGAGTATCTAACTCATCATTGACCTCTGGAATAAAGGCAGCATCCATTTGATATAGTCTATCCCATTCCACACTTTTAAACCATGGATGCACCTGAAATTGGCGGAAGGATAAACCAGGTAATTGCCTCAGTTTGCAATTTTGTTTTTAAATAAAATAAAATAAATAGAATAGAAAATGACCACACAACACCTTTATCTCATTGGCTCCTTTTGTTCCAAGTCTCTGCTCGACATTACATAAGAGTTTACTAATTAGATCTTTTGCTTCTGGAGAAAGCTTTGCTTCTTCTGGAAACTTTAAATGAGTTTTCCAATTTACTATCTGCATAAAGGGAAATCAAATAAAAGTAAGACCTTAAACAGTAATTATATCTTTATTTATTGCTGGAAGTGGAGAAAAATGTTTAACCAGAAACGGTTACTACATAGAAAGCATCTAGGAAATAACAACCATTTGAAGTTTGATGCGATGCAGGCAACATCGCAAATATATAAAATAGTCTGAGAGGGACTGGTATAACCAGTAAATGATTAGTGAAAAAAATAAAGGTTTTCGGAAATATTGCATCTTCTTTCTTTCTTTTTTTGATTGGGTAAAATATTGGATCTTTGAGTTTGATAGCATGTACACAAGTATGTCGACTGATGAGAGTGATATTCTAAACTAAATCTTAAGGTTCCTATATCTTTTTGATGTCTCAATAACTTTGTTGCGACTTGAGTAAAGTTCTTTGGTAGTCAACAAGGGGATGGAGTGGCTAAGTAGTTGATGCATTGCATATGTAAATAACAATTCCATGATCAAAGGTCCATTTCCAAGTTTCCAACTTAGCAACAAAAAAGTAAATAAAATAAACTGTTACAAACACGAGTCATCAGGATTTTGGTGCTTACCTTCCTACATGTTGACATAGGTTCATCAGAGTAAAAAGGTGGATACCCCACAAGCATTTCATACATGATAGCACCAAGTGACCACCTGTGCAGGGAAAATAAGGTAGAGTAATTAATGAACCGTGTTAATCTGAAATGAAGTAGAACAAATGGTTCAGTTGCTTACCAATCACATTCCATTCCATATCCCTTCTTCAGCAAAACTTCAGGAGCAATGTAGTCAGGTGTACCAACAGTAGAATAAGCCTGCAGATTTTCAATATCAACAGTTTTAGAGAAAACCATAAAATCTCAAAACAGTTACCATGAAAAACTTGCTAAAACACAAGAATTTCATGTATACACTATATGCCTAACTACACTTTATAATAGTGAAATACTAAAAGAGATCATATAAATATATGGAGAATACAAAAACACAGGGAAAAGGTAATGTTCTTCGGTGATCTGAAATCGATAGAGATGGAGTATGCACCTGTTTTCTGCTAAATAAAATGACCTTGAACTCAATGACTTTGATCCATCAAATCCAGTAAACAAAAATCATTCTTTACAAAACTGAGAGACATTGATCAAATAATGAAGGGAACCTACCAGCATCCTCCTGTTTCTCTGCCAATGCTGTAGTTGCTCCTGTTGTGTGCGTCTCGGCGCAGTAGAACCTTCATCACTCTGTTGAGACCCGTTAACATTGTTCGCCACGGAGAAATCATTTTCATGGAGATTACTGCAGTCTAATGGTTTACATAGTCCAAAATCTGAAAGTTTCATATGACCATATCTATCTAGCAATAGATTGTCGGGCTTGATATCTCTGTAAAATGAATTAAAACAAAAGATTAACCCTTCTGGTCTTTCTCAAGAAGGCCATGTTTAAAAGCATATCAACGAAGGCGCCAAGATAATCTATGAAGACCTGTGGATGTAATTATGTTTGTGGATAGACTCAATAGCCAGAACTGTTTCTCCAACATAAAATCTCGCCTCGTCTTCTGTCAAAGTATCCTTTCGCATGAGTAACGTCATCATATCTCCACCAGGAAGATATTCCATGATGAGATAGAGAAACTCATCATCTTGGAAAGAACAATAAAGTTTGACAATGCAATTGCTATCAACCTCCGCAAGAAGATTTCTTTCAGCTTTAACATGCTCAACCTGGACAGATAAAGAAATAAATTGAAAACGAGCACAATGGGGAAAACTCAAAATGAGATATTCTCGTTTGCCACATAAATCATATACCTGCCCTCTGCGAAGCATCTCTGATTTCTTAAGTTTCTTCATTGCATACACATGACCCGTTGTCTTCTCCCTACAAACCCTGACCTACACGAAAAATAAAATAGAAGAGTTATACTAAGGGACGCAGACCTTTATTAATTATTGAAAGAGATAATAGTGCAACAGCATCAGGTACTAATAAGTAATAAGTAATTGAACTGAATATATTGCATTCAATTAACAACAGCATATACTAATAAAAAATCTATTCCTCACAGTTGTGGAAAAACCAAACAAATATGCCATCCTATAGACCAGCTATAATTTAGTGCAACATATGTGCTGGAGGTCTGAACATCAAACAGAGTTCTTTCCTACAAGTGGGTGAAGCAGGTTCATGTAGCCTGCAAATTTCTACAAGATCATTACAGACTCTCAGAAAGGGGAGCTAATAAATATGGCTCTAGAAATCAGATACACAAACGTAGACAATGCACAATCCAGACATGTATATATATACATAGAGGAGGGATCAATTGCCGTTCTGTTGCCGTGCTCATATGTAGGGCCCAAAATGGAGATGATCAAAGGGTATGAGGACGATATCCTCACCATGTAGATCATCCACACCGAAAATCGGCCCATTATAAAACTTCTAACCCAATCAAAAGTTGATTGGAGATCAACAGTGAAAAAGAAATCTAAAACTTATTAACTTTTAATTTTTCAAGGGCTGATTTGAAGGGATTAGAAGTCTTAGAATGGGCTAATCTTTGGTGAGAGGATGGCCTACATACATGATGAGGAGTTTTATGGGGGCTACGAATCTGTCCTTATATTAATTTTCAATTTTTCAAAGGCTGATTTAAAGAAAATCAGCCATTAGATCATCCTCCTTCATGCATGGGAGTTTTATGGGGGCTACGAATGTGTCCTTATTATATATATCGACATACAAGCTTATTCATAAAACCTTGTTACAAGATTTTTGTGGAGCCCACATCTTCAAGGGCTGATTTTCGGTGAGGATAATCGACTAGCCATGTAGAACATCCTCACCAAAAACCACAAAATTCTAAAACATCTGACCCCATGAAAAGTTGGGTGATTTATGAGCAGTCCTTTTTTTACCATTAACTTAAACCAACTTTTGATGGAATTAAGTTTTAGAACGAGATGTTTCTTCATATGATGATCTACATGGTGAGGAGATCATCCTCACACCTCAGATCATCTCCATGCGGGCCCCACAAAAATCTTGTAATGATAAGTTTGAATGCCTATCCTACCTCTACATTCACATACTATTTATATACATATACTAATATCCTAATAACTGCAGATTTTGTATTTGTAAGTAATGCTAAAAGTAAGACGCATAAGACCAGATCTCCTTCCCAGTACATAATGTACTATAAGAGACCTATCATATATTTATTGTTTGGTATGAAACCTACCGCGTTTCCTGAAAAAGAATCTGCAGATATCAGGTAACAAAAGCATACCTCCCCAAATGCACCCTTTCCTATCATCGTCAGTAACTCAAAATCATCAGCCCCCATTTTATGCCTCTGAAGGCGCATGTATTCTGTTTCCTTTTGCTCCAAATATTTTAGTAGGTTATTCTGATCTTCCTCAGATACATCAGCATCAGCCAACTTCTTTTCCAGCAAATTACGTCTGCATGAAAATAGTGTTTTGTTAATAACTTATTACTATATAAGTACCAAAGATTCAAAAGCAGATTGCAAGCCTCATGATGACAAATATCCTTAAAAGTGCTTAAAATTATGATTGACCAATCAGATTTCCACTCCCAATAACTTGAAAATAAATCTACTTGTCTTATCATTAGCAACATGATTGAATCGTAAAGATGAAGGAATTATGCTAAAAACAGCTTTCTGCTGAGAACTAAATAAATTAAGAATACCAAAACATATGGTATATATTTCTCACCAGCATCAATGGCTCACACACTTAAGCCATCAAGCATCAAACCAAGTTACTGCAGCTTCTACCATAAGTAAAAATGAATGAATATACTAATATCCAGTGAAAGCAGTAGACAAGCCGATTGTGATAAAAGATAAATTTCTACAAGAGGACAAAAATTTCTTTAAGTGTTAAACAATGTATTAGGGACATCAGGAGAAGAGATCATTCTTTTTCAGATAGAAAAGGATGTACGACAAACAGAAAGTTATATTTATTCCGCCGGGAAGTATGAAAGATGAAACTTTCAGTGCATAAAGCTAAAAAACATAGAGAAAAGATATTCAAACTCTCAAACAAAATATCAATTGACTAGCCAATAAGATAGAGAGATACATAACAAACTTTATTAGAAAGAACTGGTGAAGAATTTAATCTCAGAAAAACTAGATAGGGAAACCAATGATTCATATCAGTTAAGTGCATGGTCCTGGTAATACGCTGAATCACCCTTTACATCATTGTTGCATAAATATTGGTATATATGTTGGGGCCCCACAAAGGTACAGAGCTTTGCATTTGTAAATCTAAAGATAGGAATTCTAGACTAGCTTTAACCTCTAATCAAGCTTCACAGAGAAATGGTAGAAAGCAAGAATTCTTCTTGCAGAGGCTGACAGCAGTTGCAATGTTTTTGGATACATAAACCTCTAGTTTATATCTTCCAATAAGGAAAGAAACAAAAAAAAAAAAAGAGAGAATTTTTTTGCAACAGAGACCGTGAAGTTCCAGAATCAATGTGTCAGAACGAGCACTTCACCCATTAGAAGAATCCATGCAACATAAATAGATACTTGTCGCAGAGAAATATTTGTTACCACAGTAAAAAGGGCAACGGCAATCAATTTCAAGATTTTGGCTGATTCTCATATTGTTGCCTTAAGAATAATTTGCATGATACTAATTAGTACTTTATTGTGACAAAATTAACAGCGATTGTTTTCTGCCAAAATTTATAGATCAATATCTCGAAATCATATGCTCTGTTTTTTTTTTTTTTTTCGAAGGAAAAACCATATGCTCCTTACTTTTCCTTTTTTGAATTATTTATCAGTGTAGAGCCTATCATGATTACTGCTTATTTTTCAAAAGTTTAGTTCATCCATGCTGAGTTCACAATTCATTTTCTTCTTTTAGTTCAAGTATAAAAGCTCTATTTCATTGAGGAAAGTGTTACTGAATTAGTTTAAATAATTGATTCAGTAACTAAAATTGGGATTGACCTATGTGCAGCTTGTTAATATCTCAAAAAAAAAAAAAATCTAGTGTTATAACCCTGAAACCATTCAGGTTAAATATATTGTAACACCTCCTCAAATTTAAGAAAAGACGACTTTTTTGTTTCGAAAATGCAATGTAATAATTTAGTTCCTAAAAGTATCATCCTTTTCTGTTAAAAAAAATATATATATATCAAGTAAGCATCTCTATATATGAGATATTCCACACATATCCAGTAATGATCATCAAATGGATTGTTCGGTTGCACCTACATTAATGGTGATATTTATGGAAAAACTCAAGACTAATGCACCCTTATAAAATGTTTAACTAAGGTCACGCCATGTAATTTTCCAAGACAGAATGAGCTGAATATAGAAATTGGCTTTTGACATACCAAAGTCTTCCTTCTCTTTGTATGTAGTATGGATTATTAACACCAAAAGCAGTGCTGATATCATCCTATTGAAATACTTTAAACCAAGCTTGCTTTCTGCCTTTCTGGGTCGTGCTTAATCCATGAAAAGTAATTATTAATGATAGCAAAATGTTAGTCGAATCAAATATTTTGTCATCACTTGCCCATTTACTCTATTTTAACGCTTCACGCAAAACTTCAAAAAAATTAGAACATGTTTCTTCTCTGCATGCTTTAATATTTTCTTTTAACTAGGTATTTAGTTTCTGAAATTCATACAAAAGTTTGTTTTGAAAATTCCAGTTAATTGGAATTGGCCAATACCACTTAATCCTTGTCTCTTTCAATTTCCAATGTGTTTAAGACAATATATCTACTACGTTCAGTCTATTAATATTGCCAAACATTGGGGGCACACAAAAGGGCATGAGATTTTTTTTCAGCCAACATGGGAAGTTTCCACTGTCGAGAAACATCTTGTTTTGATTATATGGAGTTGCTGATCACAATCATGATCTCTTTCTTTTATTTTTTTTCTTTCTTCTTTTTTTTGGACAGTCACTGTGATGGATCATTCAGAAACTGGTGACTCTTAACAAATTATTCTATTCCCACCCTGCTTAAGATGATACTCTTTGTACGCGGCCTGAGTAGAGATGTTTGTACAATGACAAAATGAGATCTTTGTCCATGCTCTATCAAAAACAAAGATCTTTATCCATGCGCCGAAGCAACTGAAGAGCTGAAATTCCTTCCTAAGCGTGAAAAACCAACACCATCAATTGGGAGTACTCACAATAAGTTAACTGCAACAATTAGCTAGACATACTTCTAGTCGAGCAAAGTTATCATTACTTGAAACATTACCATCAGGAACTCAATGCGAGTGAAGTTTTATATGGCAAGTTAGGCATAACAGATCTCATTGTCCTAAAAATCATGAGAACTTATGCAACATGGGAAAACTTGTGATTTCTTCAGCACAGCTCAAATGCCAAAGTAAGCAGGTTTGATCACATTGTTCAAAAAATCATGAGGTCGGGTAGGAAATTATGATCACGATGGCTTCTTTAAATAATGTCTCCTCAATAGATATCCTCATCTGTATTTCATTAATTAAAACTTGGCCCAAAAATTATTTGTGAGAACATAAATGTAGACAAATCTAGAAATACCTTGCTTGCAAGAAAAAAGGAAATACCTATCTTAACTTATTATCTATATTTTACGAACTACGTAAGACACCCTTGACGAAAATAGAACAATGGTTTGAAACCAAAAACCAGAATATATTCCCAAAGCATCAACATTCCATTTCATTTCAATGCAAGGAAAATTGATCCAAATAAAATCGTGTTAATTGAAGAAGAAGAAAAGCTGTTAGCAAACAACACAAACAGAAACAGACATTCTTATGGGTACAAAAAATTACAGATAAAAGATAAAATTAGTTAAGAGACTAGAAAAATATACCGCTCCTTTCGTTCTTGTAGGTTCTTCATCTGCTCCTTATAATGGTTTTCTATGTATTGCTTTGCTGCCGCAACCTTCTGCTTTGTGACGTTAGAGGCCGCTTCATCACCACCAGGCGGTGACGGCTTAGACCCTTCGCTCCCACTACTGATTGAATCCTTTTTCTTAGTCGATGCCCTCAATTTATCTCGTGGTTGAAACTTATGGAACCAACTCCTTGCGGAATCCATTTTCGCGTAGAAAAATATCAATCAACAATAACCTTAGGCACTACAAGTTAATTTTTTTTTTTTTTTTATAAACAAATTCAAGACGCATTCAATCCATCTACACCATCTCAATTACCCATCTTCAGCTCCTAAAAGATCATAAATTGTATTCAATTATCCATTCTGCATTGTTAACCGAAACCAAATCAAACGAGCAAAAAACTCATAAGTCTCTGTTCTTTCTCTTCTCTATATCATTCTTACCCTAATTTTGCAATTCCTCATCCAGCTTAACACATCAAAATGAAAACCAAAGAATTCAACAGAAAACAATGTTGATCATAAATTGTATTCAGTTATTCATTCTGCATTGTTACCCGAAACCAAATCAAACCAGCAAAAAACTCATAAGTCTCTGTTATTTCTCTTCTCTAAATCATCTTTACCCTAATTTTGCAATTCCTCATCCAGCTTCACATGAAACCAAAAAATTCAACAGAAAACAATATTGAACAAAAATAGGCTAGTTAGCATTCAAATTCTTAAAATGTTGAATGAAAAGAAACAAACTAATACAGGATCGATTAAAATTCTAAACCAGAATTTTCATTCAAAATTCAGCTGAAGAAAAACAACACTATCCGATCTAAAAAAATCCCAAAAAAAAAAAAAAAAAAAAACAATCCGTAGAGTTAGAAACCCTAAAAAACCAAAAAGAGGAGAGAGAAAGAGATTACCGCGTAATTGTACAAGAAGATGACCACTGATTGATCTTTTCCTAAACCCCTCCAAAGATGGAAATCAAACAACCCGCCATTTTCTCTCTCTACAAGAAATAATAACAACCACTTTCTCTCTCTCTAAAATTTGATCCAAAGAAGATGAAGAAAATTATTTTAGAAGTCAAAACCATTTAATTTCATTTTGCTTTAAAAGTTCTATTTGAAGCAGTGTGTAATACGCACCCATTTTTTCTTGTACGACACGTCAGCAATAGCCGTTACAAGTGTACAGACAACCTCGTGATTGTAACCCACTGACACGTGTCAGCGTACTATTTGCCGGTTTTCGCCTGTCGTGGATTTTGTCCGACTGGTGCAAAGTCAACCCGGTCCTAAATCGGTCATTGATTTGATAGTTTGAAACTCGGACTGATACGGTGGGTCCAATATTAGGGGTGCACAAAATTATAAGTCCAACGGACTGATTCAATCGGATCTATTGAACGGATTGGATTTTAATCGATCCAATTGGTTATTTGAATAGGGATTCAATATTGTTGTATGAAAATCAGAGGGACAAGAGCGACTCTCAAGTCATCGGCAAACAAGAACATTAGAAAATTTTATTTCACATGGAGGGCGACTTATAGCCTGTTTGTTTTTTTGCCACTAATTAGTGGCAGGCCTATACAAAATAACTTTTATTTTTCACCACTAAGTAGTGGTAGTTAAAGGCAAACCTTTAATTTTGGGCTTTAAACCTATTAAGTGGTAATAAGTTGTTTCCAATCACTTACTACCACTTAATAGGGCCCAAAATTAAAGGTTTGCCTCTTACTATCACTAGTTAGTGGTAAAAAATAAAAGCTATTTTGAGTGGGTCTACCACTAATTAGTGGCAAAAAAACAAACAGGCTCTTATACTGCTTATTTGGAGCCAATAAGAAGCCTCATATAAGTAGTTTAAAACTTATGGAATTTGAGTGCAAAAGACTACTGGGTTAGAACAATTACGTTAGAACAATTTCGTGTGTTCTCAAGTCTGAAGACTTCGATTATTATCATGGCGAATTCTATAGCATGATTGTTGTGCGAATGGGCAGAAAACTGTCCTTTAAACCAAGATCGATCACAACAACAGAAAACACAGCGGAAACTGTAAACTTATAAAACACAAAGATTTACGTGGTTTAGCAATTTGCCTACATCCACGGACAATAGAGATCAATCTTTATGCAATATCAGAAAATATAATACACACACCTCACACCTAATAGAATACAATCATTATTGTAAAGCACCTTTCACTTGTACTTTGCACATTTTGTGCACACACTTAAGCACAAGCTCAAATGTGTGCACACTACTTGAACACTCTTTCAATTCTCTCTCTCTCTCTCTCTCTCTCTCTCTCTCTCTCTCTCTCTCTCTCTCTCTCTCTCTCTCTCTCTTTCTCTTAGAGATGGTGTGGTGCAATTTATCTCTGGTTGAAGAGCTCTATTTATAGGCTCTTCAACACGTCTAATGAAGAGACGATGCATCTCAATAACCCACTTGAAAGGTGTTGCCGAAAGGAATGTTGCGTCGTAAACAAAGAAAGAATAAAGGGCTTTTTTGGCAAATAACCCTGTCAGGTTATTGAAACTAAGAAATAGCCCTGACATTTTGGATATTTCTGAAATGACCCTATCTTGGACGGAATCGTTAACTCTCCATCTTAGAGCCCACGTGATGGTCACATGACCATGTTAAAGTACCTAAATGCCCTTATTCTAACCCAACCTCTCCTCACCTTGAGTTAAGGTTAGTAGTAGGACACGTGGAGCAATCTGTGCGAGTTTCACGTAGACGGTGCAGATCGGTCCATATTTTAACCGTTATATGATGTTCTTCCTCATCTGATTGTCTTTTTAAATCCGTCCAACAATCCTTCAACTGGTATGTTGGGAGGGAAAAATGCACATAGACCTCCCCCTCCAAAATCAAGATCATGAAATTGGAACCTCAACCAGCTCTCCACCTCCAAACGCACAATGTGTTTCCAATCTCCGGTGCCATTGCCTCAAGCTCTTCTCTGTCTCCTTTGATTATCTCTCCGATATCGATAAACGATTTGAAATACTTGTTATCGACACGAGTCACCTCGTCGTGGATCGCCTTAGCAAATTCCTTCACCTTCAACTTTGGATAAGCCCAAAGTACCAAATTCCCAAAATACTCCATTAGTACTGCTGGCTTAATTCTTGCTCGACCATTCACTGCTACCCTCACTTGTGTGCACTCTTCTAGGTCAAGTCCCCTGGCCTGTGTCACATTCTTCCATACATGAGACAGAAGGCATTCAAAAGTGTTGAACCTTTGATATGGGTTGCAATTTTCTTCAACAACCTTAGCTTTGAGTTTGTTTGTAAATTCATTAGAGTAATGGATGATCAAAGTCTCAATTGAGGATGAAAAGGCAGGGGGGATGTCTGGATTAATAGTAGTCTTTCTAGAACTTTGGAAAGACAGGCGTTGTTCAGAAGGATACAAGTTCGACCATAATTATCAGTTGTGAAGCGCCCTGCCAAGTGAGGGTAATGATCAAGAACTTTGGAAAGTGTTTCCTTCATGACTTCATTGGATGGTATGGGTGGTTTAAAAGCGTATAACACCGCGACATGAAGATCGAAAGCAGCTTTGTCGAAGATGGTAAGAGGGACTAGAACATCATTAGGGATAACAGATTGTTCATCAGATGATGATGAAGAACAATAAGGCTTCAAGATGGTATTGTTAATCAAACCAATAGCCATTTTGGATGAGAAAAATTAAGAGATGGGGCCTAAGATCTTATAACTTAATTTCCTTAATTTTGTTGCTTCTTGATGATGAATGATGATGAAGAGTAGCTTGGAAATTAAGATAGGTGAAGTGGTTGTGAACCTTTAAACTACTAAAGGGGGCTATTATAGATGATACAGAGCATAAACATATTAACAATAACCATGCATCCTTATCTCTTAATCTTCTAATTAATTAATTAATTAATCACACTTTTTTTTATCTAGTTTTCAGGTTAATCCTCTTTTTTGCTTTTTGTTTTTTTTTTATAATAATTTGGCTATAGTTCGACTTTTACTGGTTCAGAGGCTGAAAAATGCATAGATTATAAAGACAATCGGATGAGGAAGAACATCACATAACGGTTAAAATATGGACCGATCTGCACCGTCTACGTGAAACTCGCACAGATTGCTCCATGTGTCCCATTACTAACCTTAACTCAAGGTGAGGAGAGGTTAGGTTAAAATAAGGGCATTTAGGTACTTTAACATGGTCATGTGACCATCACGTGGGCTCCAAGATGGAGAGTTAATGATTCCGTCCAAGATAGGGTCATTTCAGAAATATCCAAAATGTCAGGGTTATTTCATAGTTTCAATAACCTGACAGGGTTATTTGCTAAAAAAGCCCAAGAATAAACGACACCGAAAGCAAACCAAAGAAAAAACTAAAATCTTAACAATTCAACAATGTAGTGGGGGACATGGGTTACTGTTGTGAACAGTAACCCACTGAAAGTAAATAGTACCATATGGTACTATTCTACCCACCCACTACCGACACTGATTGTTATAATGGCGAGTTCTATAACCTGATTGTTATCATGACGAGTTCAATAATTGGTTGTTTATTTAGTGTTTGTTCGTCCCATCTTTTCCTTCCGCTTGATCTCCATGTCTACTTCATCTCATTCTTCCTCTTCTTAACATATCTCTCATGAAGATCTCCTACAGCGTATGTCTAATCTCCTTAGATCGGAAGTCCCGGTGAATGCTTTTGAAGTTTCTGATCTACCCGTCCTATTGCTTAACATTGATCCTTCTACAGTTTGGCTTTGCAGATCCTCTCCCCAAGAAAATTCACTGTTTCAATGGTTAGAGATCTTTTGAACAGATCATGGACCACTTCCTCTACATATCTTGTATCTGAATTTAATGATGATTCCTTTCTTATTCAGTTTCAAAACCCTTATGATTTGGATCTCATTTTAGATAGTACACCTTCGGTGATTGAGGGAGATCTTCTTATTCTTGAACGTTGTATCTGTCATAAAATCCCTAATGAGTATCTTTTTAACAGAACAAAGTTTTGGTTACAAATTCATGGTCTTCCAATTAATTATCTTTCTTATGAATTTGTTTTCAATCTTGTTTCTCCATTGGGTCTTACTAGACCTATTACCCATCAGGAGGCTATTTCATGGGGTAAGTATGCTCGAGCAAAAGTGGCAATTGACATAACCAAAGTTTTACCACAGAGTATATCTTTTCATCTTTCTCCCTCAAAGCATTGTCATTCTTCCTTATAAGTGTCTTCCATGATTCTGTCTATTTTGTGGCCATTTGGGGCATTTAATGAAATTTTGTACTCGACTCCATAACTTAAAAGTAGTAATCCCTTATGATTATCCCACTGATCTTAAGGAACAAGCACTTGCTTTATTGCAGCCACAGTATTCTAACGAAGTTTTCGTATCTTTTCAATTCCGTGGTACTTTTGATCAACCAGACTTCCCAATATCATCTCCATTACAATTGTCTTCTCAAGCGCCGACACCATAATTTTTGCATCGCGACAATCCTATTTTTGAGTCCACATCAAATCCTCATCTTTTGCAGAATGCCACGTCATCTTGTCTAAAATTTCATTCCTCTGGCCAATCATCTTTCCGACAATCACAGACTCAAACCCCTTTTTAGGAATAACTCATGCCACATCATCAACTATTGCCTGGTCTGCTTCCTTTGCCCTAAAAAATGGTTACGATGGTTTCTCCACTTCGACCCACTACTAGCATAACTGCTACATCTTATTCTACGTTTACCGCTTTAAACCATATGGAAACCACCCCGTCTCAATCTGCAGTTCCAAAATTGATAACAACCACCCTTAATAGTGAAACTGTTTTTCCTAATGAGCCAAGTGCTTTACAAGTGTCCTCAATAGTTGAGTCGGCTATGCTCTACAATACTCCAGATCCATTTCCTAATGTTGACATTATTTCGTGTTCTTCTTCATCCCTACCTCTAAATGACATCTGCCCCTCCAACCTCCCTCATTCTGGAGTTCGATCTCACTTATCAGATTCCGCGAAGCAGATTGATTTACCAACGAAACATGAGTGGAAACAATTGGTAAGGAGTTATCGGCTTGCCATTATTCCATCAACGGATTCCACCTTTGATACTCAAGGTTCTAAACGAAGTTAGGAGAGACCACTTAGAGATTCTGTTTCCCCAACTTCGAAGTTGACTCGCAAGTTTTCCAGCACTCAGAATATTGAACGGGACGTGCGGCTGTCCCTAAGGAGCCGTATGGTCAATGTTAGTCTTATCATGGAACTGTCGGGGTCTAGGAAGCGACCTGGAAGTTTGGAGTCTTAACTCACTACTCCGTGCAGTTCAGCCTTCAATTTTCTTCACTTGTGAAACTAAATTATCAGTTGCTGCCTCTAATCTGCATATTGATAACTTTAGCTATGTTAATAATTGCATAGTTCCTTCTCAGAGACAAAGTGGAGGTCTTTGGTTACTTTGGACAGATTCTATTGATGCTTCTGTAATGCATCAATCTAGAAATTTCATTAATCTTCATATTCGTTCTTTTGGTGATTCACCTTCTTGGGATCTTCTTTGTATTTATGGGCCTCCTGATTACTCTCAACGTGGTGCTTTTTGGCAATATCTTCTTTCTTACTCTCAAACTTTGGGTGAATATTGGTGTTGTATTGGAGACTTGAATGATATTGCTTTTCCTGCTGAGAAGTTTGGAGGTGTCTCTGGATATAACAGAAACATGATTGAGTTTCAAGATTTCTTACATCGTAGCCATCTTGTTGATTTGGGTTTTATTGGTCCTGCTTTCATATGGAGCAATAAACAGGCTCCATCAGTTTATATTAGAGAATCTCTTGATCGTGTACTAGTATCTTCCTCATGGTCTTTACACTATCAATAGGCTGGAGCCTTTCATTTGCCACGTATTCGGAGTGATCGTGCACTTATTCTATTAAATACTTGTGTCCGATAAACTAGAGGATGAAGGCCTTTTCGTTTCGAAGCACTTTGGATTTCACACCCTCAATTTCTTGGGCTTATTTCTGATCATTGGAAATCTGATTCTTCTCCTATCATTAGTCGATTGAATTCTCTAAGTTCCAGATTGCGTACTTGGAGTAGAGAATCAATTGGATGTCTATAATTGAGAATTAATTATCTTAAGTCTCAACTTCTCTATATTCAATGCCTTAATCCAACTTCTGAAAATCTTTATAAGGAGTTGGCTATCACAACTGAGTTGAATGCTTGTATGTTTATGTATGATACTTATTGGAAACGACGTTGCAAACAAGTCTGGACTCGTACTAATGATCGCAATACAAAGCAATTCCATCTTTCAGTTGTCAATCGGAGAAAGAAAAGTAGAATTGAAAGCATTCGTCTTCTTGATAATTCGTGGTCTTCTAATCCTGATAATATTTCTTCATGCTTTATGAATCACTTCCGTTCTGCTTTCTCTGTAGAGGACTGTCGTGCAATCCCTCATGATTATTTTCTGGTATCGAATCCACTCTCTTTTGAGGATAATAATTATATCTCTCTAATTCCTACTAAGGATGAAATTTGGAAAGTTCTCTCTTCTATGGGTTCGATGAAATCCCCTGGACCTGATGCATATCCCGTTATTTTTTTACAAAAAATGCTGGTCTATCATAGGTGATGAGGTAACTCTACTAATCCAGAATATTTTTGGTGAGGTAGTTTTCCCTGATGGTCTTCATCACACTCATATTACCCTCATTCCTAAAATTAAAAATCCTTATCTTCTAGTTGATTTCAGGCCTATCTCTTTATGTAATGTCTTATATAAAGTAGTTGCTAAGATAATCACTAATAGATTGCGGCCATTTCTTGATGGTTTTATCTCTTAGGCACAGAATGGTTTTGTTCCTGATTGTCATTGCTCAGAAATTATTGCATTCGATGAACCTATCTTCCTCCCATGAAGGTTTTTTTGCCCTAAAAATGGACATATCTAAAGCATATGATCGAGTAAATTGGTCGTTTTTTAGTCATATGCTTCATGTTATTGGAATTCATGGCCGTTCTCATTCCTTCATAATGCAATGCGTTTCCACTATGACATTATCTATTCTGATCAATGGTATTCCTAAATGGCTTTTTATAAGTGGTCGTAGCCTTCGCCAAGGTTGCCCATTATCTCCGTATCTCTTTATAATTTGCTCACAGGAGTTATCTTGGTTAATGGAAAAATTTGAAAGAGAAGGGTTATATTAGGGATACCATCTTAATAGATCTGCTCCTTCTGTTAGTCATTTGATGTTCGCAGATGATTTATTCTTCTTTGGGAAGAATAATTAGTCTACTGTTGACGATATGCGTGAAATTCTGGATCAATATTGTGGTTTTTCAGGACAGCTTACAAATTTCTCCAAATTCTTGATTCACTTCAGGAAGTGTACGTCATCTAACATGGTTGATTCCATCGCCAGTTCCTTGGGTGTTCAACGAATGAAAAATGATGAAAAATATCCAGGTGTTTATCCGCTCCAATCAAAGTATTTATGTTATTCTCATGATTGTTTACTCACAAAATTTACTTCCAAATTATCTGGGTGGAGACAACATTTTCTCACTCATGCTGACCAAACTACTTTAGAGAAATCAGTGTTACAGACTATTCCAATGTACTTTCTGGGTTTGATCTGCCACCTAAGAAAGTGCTTCAGATGCATGTCATGGAAACTTTTTTTTCTGTTTGTTAGAGATGGAAAACAGTTACTGTATGACGTCACTTGAAATAATCTTATTTTTTTCCTTTTCTTATTTATTTTGCTATTTCTGGCAGGTTATTAGGTTTTATTATTTATTTTGCTATTTCTGACAGGTTATTAGTTGTTACAACCTGATCACAATAACCGATTATCCAATCCAATTCAACCGATGTGCACCCCTATCATTGTCACATCATATCTTCATCAATTCAACTCTTTCTGCACTTAGTCATCTACAAATTGAGCCTACACTTTACTCATTTCAGCAAGAGCAGATTTTATATAAAAAAAATTTAAGGAGATTGAAGATTTAGTGTCTGGGTTTTCAGATGACCCCGATCTCGCGGAGATGGCGTTGGTGATCGGTGATGGGGAAGGTTCATCATCGTTCGACGATGAGAATGTTGCTAGGTCTAACCAACGAACGATCATGGAGATCCAATATATCAGAGATACTGAAGCAAACAGACGACGAGATTCTTTGGATCGAAATAGAGAAAAGGGTGCACAGACTCTTTGGGAAGACTAGTTTGCTCTGAATTGTATATACAAAGCGGAAGTGTTTAGGCGACGTTTTATAATACGTCGTCAATTCTTTGATCGTATACTGGGTGAAGTGTGTGCTAAGGATCGTTACTTCGTGCAAACGACTAACGCAGTTGGTTTTCGTAGATTAACCCCTCATCAAAAAATTACAGTCGTATTGCGTATGTTGGCATATGGTGCTTTAGCGGATTCCGTCGACGAGTACATTAGGATTTGTGAAACAACAACTTTGTTAACCATAAAAAAAAATTGCAAGGCGATCATAGACTTATTTCAAGCACAATATTGTAGATCCCCAACTGCACAGGATGTTAAAAAGCTAAATGCAGAAAACTCAGAAAGGAGATTCCCCAAGATGCTTGGATCAGTTGATTGTATGCATTAGACATTGAAGAATTGTCCAACTGCGTACGCGGGTCAGTATTTGGGTCACCACAAGAAACTGACGATTGTTCTTGAGGCGGTGACATCATGTGACCTTTGGTTTTGGCATTCATTTTTTGGAATGCCAGGATCCAACAACGACCTAAATGTGCTCCATAGGTCTTATCTTTCTGATGAACTAATAAGTGGATGGGCTCCCCCCTGTAATTTTGTTACCGAAGGCAAAAACAGAAGCATAGGTTACTACTTAGGAGACGGCATATATTCGGAGATAGTTACTATAGTTAAAACTTTTACTGATCCAATATGCCCAATACGAAAGAAATTTGCAGAAATGTAAGAAGGGGCTCGAAAGGATGTCGAAAGGGTGTTCGATGTCCTTTAGGCTCGATGAGCAATTATCAAGAACCCAGCATGGCTCTGGAATCCCAACGTGTAGTCCATTATCATGAAAGCATGTATTATATTACACAACATGATTGTTGAAGATGAGCATGATACCAGATTTCGGCAGACACCTGATGCTTATGACCAAGGATGTGTTGTATTTTGATGATATTAGCTACTCAATCTAATATTTGTGTTTCACTTGAATTCACTTACTTTACGTGGCACAGACATTTCCATCTAAAAAATAATTACATTAATAGGAACTAATAAAAAACATAACAAAACTAAACAATGTATTGATTTTATGGAGCGGATGAAGATCCTGCCCTTTGTTTCTTAAGACGCCTTTGACACATAATCTCATCCCTAAGCAACTCATAATATTCACGCAATTACCATGTGTAGACACCCCAATTTGGTTCACCTAAACCATTTTAGAGATTATGTTAAAACAAGCTAAAATTTGCTGAAGTAATTCTCGACGGACCAAATCTGTCGAAAATAATTCTCGACGGATGAAATCCATCAAAAATTAAAAAAAAAAGCTCATGAAGACTCTGGAATAGCCCACAAAGGGTTGAACCGACTTAGAAGTTCTCAGTGCACCTTGAAGGTGCGCTCAGAACTTTCAGGGTTCTATAAATAGGACCCTACCTCGTTAATTTTCATTCAGAGCTTATGTTTCACAGTTGAAACTTCTGAATCGCGAGTATGGGTCATTTCAAACACGTTTATCCTTTCGAGTAATTTGCATCGAGTCATTTAGTTTCAAGTCTTTTCAAAGGTATGAGGAAATTCACGTAACGCGCTTAAATTGTTGACGAAGGTCCCAAACTACAGATTAAATGGAAGTAGTTATAGTAGATAACTAAATAAACTAAAAACATACAATTGAACAGTTGTGGTTACCTCATCATTCAATTTTCGGGCATGGCAAGGATGCAAAAATCTTGGTCCTCAAGAGAAGATGTCATTTTCATCTTTCCCACATAATGAGAGGAAGAAGAGAAGTTTGATGAACTCGACAAAGACGGAGGTGTACTACTAGGCTTAGAAAAATCATCATTTGGAATAGGTGCACCATCATTACTTTCTGTAGTGGGTCCCCCAAAAGAATTGACAATTAGAATTTCTGTATCTGAGCCAGTTAATCTACCACGTTGTTGTAAGGAACAGGATCATCATTATTCCCAACTACAGGTATAGATAAATAACATAAATTAAATATGTGTAACACTAAAGTTAAAATACAAAGTTATACAAGTAAATACATGATTATACCTGTTGAAGGAACCCCATCAGTAAGGGAGCCAAAGCTAGTATCTTGTGGGCTCACCACATCATCGTAAATTGTATGAGAAAATTCAGAGCCTTGTAATCTGAAGCACTCTCAAAACTATCCTTATCGCTCAAAGAATCATCATCAACATCATTCACTCGAAGATTAACCAATGCATCAAATTCAGAACTACTAGAATTATTAAAGCTACTATCAGCATCATTGGGTTTAAGGTTACGAAGATGGCTAATACACCCCACAGCCTTGCAATGCTTCCTCCAGATAGCATAAAAAATGCACATGTTTACCATGGGGTTATCCCTACTATGCAACTATTTGTGAAACCTGTGAAAAACACCAACATTCATAACCTCATCCACAGGTCCCCCAGCAGCAAGATTGGAACCACTAGACTAGTCTTGATGACTTCTGCAAGGGAGTCTTATTGGAACATCAGAGGAAGAAGTAGAAGCATCATCATAACCAGTAACAGGTGAACTTTGAATCTCTATAGTTTGATCAGAAAAATCAAGAAGCTTAACACTAGCATGATCTTCTTCGGATACTGGAATTCCTCGATTATAGAAAAGGGGAGTCTGGGATAGAGGAATAACGACAAATGGCCTGACTTCACGCCCAAGCCTAACCCCCTGTCATGGAGCCACTGAACATATGATTCAGGGAATAAAACCCTGCACAATCTCCGGTCAATGCCAAATAAAGCATCCAGCCTACCAACATACTCGGGGTCATCACGAGTTGAGATTTACGAATCTTATTTGGAACAAAACAAAAAAGAGGGGAAACAAACAATTTATAACAAGAATATAAAGGAGAAGGAAATCAGTAGTAATAAAAGCCATGTCAACTAGAATATATGGAACCTCGATACAGAGATCATCACACTAATTTTTTAGCCTAAAATAGGGTTGCGCCCAGCCATCATAGTTAGAAGGAAATTCAAACAAGCGACGATCCTTGTCCTTCCATCCACAATAGAAAACCTTTTTATTCTCCTTCATTAGAAGCCATAAACAAGGAGACAACAATTTGCTCGCATCATTCGCACAAAATGGAACTCTATACACAGAAACGATAAAACTCAAATGTCTAGGTATACTCCATATTTCCATCATGAGCAAATATTCATTAAGCTTCGAGGTGGGTCCCACTAATGGACTAATTAATACAGGAGCCAAATGTGATTGGACTGGCGATCCACTGGATCCGATGACTTGAGTGGACCAATGACCATGGTGGTTCCTTCTGAGTTGGGACGATAGAATATGATCCTATTACATATCTCATTTCTCCCTATTCTTCTTCTCCTGTCTCTTCACCCCCTTATCTTCTCTCTTGCCCTTCCTTTCTCCCTCTTATCCCTCTATCTCTAAAATGAATTACAGAGTCTCTAAAGAAAAACCTCAACCAAAAACATTTTCAGCCCCTTCCACTCTCTACACCTTCGTTTCTCACTTTTTTCTCTCCCTTTGTAAAAATAGTTGGATTGAAATCTCTGTTCAAAATTGAGGTGCGCTAGCTAGATCTGGTCGTTTGGCAGAGGCAAGGGAGCATAAAAGAATCTAAGGTGCCATAGAAAATTGTTGGGTTTATACCCCAAAAATAATGTTTATGACATTTTGAGTTCAATAAAAGTTTACTAATTATGTTTTAACATGCACAGTGAGTATAACATAACAAACGAATTATTTATATAAAGTTGGTTCGTGCAAAGAGAGATGTAATTCATTAAGTTGGTTCGTAGTCCATTTTAAGACTATAACATGTTGGATGATTATATTATATAATGTGATGTATCTCCATCATAGAAGTGTTGACTCCTAGTCCAATATGTTGATGTAATCAAATTACATGGAACAGGTCAAAGGACGATTATTATTATTTTTTAATGTCAGTTAATAATAAACAATCATAACAATTACTATTATTGCAATTGGTTCTTAATCCTGAGAATTAACATATAACTTACATGAGAGAAGTGACTGTTTTATTTTGCTAATCAGTGAGGTCAGAAACGAAAACGTGATCCAATATTCTGAGTAAGATGGATGGTTATTTATTCCATAGTAGGAATAAGTTAATTCAATAAGGAATCCACATGAAATAACGTTCACCTGAATTAAGTTGCAGGATCCGTTGATCTAGACTGGCCAGTGGTCTCCCAAATTATTTAGGAGATTTATTAGATCATAGGAGTTTATGCATAGGTGATGGTCAGGGTCAAAATATGTAGATACACCCTAGGCATTGACAAGTAGATAAATATAAAGTCAGAGACAATTACGAACGTCGGAAAATAGTGGAAGGACTTAATTGCGGTAATAATAGTGGAAGGGTTCTTTTATAATATCCACACTTTATGGAGGGTCCAGTTACAAATATTTAGTTGAGTTATTTATAATTAAAATATTTAATAATTCTATTTTGTGTGAGACACTAAATTTAGAATTTTAAATATTTAAATGACTAAAAGTGTGGGACCCAACAAGACCTAATTAGACTTAGCATCTGAAAAGGATTGGGGACCTCTCTATTATAAATAGAGAGGGATGTCCTACTCTACCCACACAAGAGAAAAACGTCACCCTTTCCCCTATCCTTTTTGTGTGTGTTCTAATTACTTCAAGTTGAGAGAAAAATAAAACTCTAGGTTTTGGGTTTCTAAAATTCATAATAAAATCGGCTATTTCTGAGAAAGTTCTAGGAAATTAAATATTCTATGAAAAGAATATATTATATAGGAGAAACAGATTAAAAAGCAGAAAGATATAGCCAAAATACTCCAACAGAGTTTTTGGATTTTCAATTTAGGTTTTAGCAGTTTTCTCATCAACTGTAGTGCAAGTTCGACGATTTAATCCGGTAGATCTGTTTGTGGGATAGTCATCATCTAACAACAAGGTTTTGGAGTTACAGTTCACGCTTCAAAGGTATGATTTTGAACCTTCTCTGTTTGGATCCCATTAACGATTGAACGTTCTATTAGGAATCGGTTAAATTTTTAAACCCTAATTTCTTCGCGGCGTTTTTAACTAGTATAATCGATTCCCAACAGTGGTATCAGAGCCAAGTCCAATCCAGTTAATGGGTCTATTTTATTTTATGTGTGTGCATGGATACTCTAATTTAATTTAAAGGATATGGAGGCATGTAAAGGGCAAGAAACGAAGTTCTTGGTTTCCCTGGCCTATTTATTTTATTCAATTTAAATTTGATTTGATGTACACCTTTGCACAAAAGGTATATGATGGATGTAAAGTTAGTTCTTTAGGTTTTCTTAATTTTTTGATGGAGATCAAGATAAAAAAATTGAAGAACATGAAGGAGAAGCCAGCGGCACCTTTAGGGTAAAATTTTGGGTTTTAGAAACCCTAGTTATTTTATTTAATGAGTTAAATAATTGTGCTTATGTATCCTCAACTGTCTTGAAGCATAAGCAACCACTCGGTTGTTCTGCATTAAAACACATCCCAGTCCTTGATGCGACGCATCGGTAAATACCACAAGTCCGGCTCCACTTTCCGGTATAATCAGAACTGGAGTTGTTGTTAACTTTACCTTTAACTCTTGAAATGCTTGCTCAAACTTGTCATCCCACTTGAATGGAACGTCCTTCTTAGTAAGACTAGTCAGAGGACCTGCTATCAGCGAAAATTCTTCGACGAACCGCCTATAATACCCAGCCAAACCTAGGAAACTTCGAACTTCTGTCACAATAGTGGGTTGGCGCCACTCCAGTACAGCCTGAACCTTAGAGGGATCCACTGTCACTCTTGCTCCTGACACTACGTGTCCTAAGAACTTCACCTCTTGTTGCCAAAATTCGCATTCCTCGAATTTAGCGTACAACTGGTGCTCTCGTAGAGTCTGAAGTACTCTACACAAATGAATCTCGTGGTCTTCTCGTATCTTGGAATAAATTAGAATGTCATCAATGAAGACAATCATGAACTAATCCAACAAGTCACTAAAAACCAGATTCATTAGATCTATAAACACTGTTGGTGCATTGGTAAGCCCAATCGGTATTACCAAGAACTCGTGAGACCCATATCTTGTCAGAAATGTTGTCTTGGGGATGTCCAGCTCTCGGACTCTAAGCTGGTGATAACCTGACCTTAAGTCTATCTTAGAGAACCATTGTGCTCCCTTAAGTTGATCAAACAGATCATTTATCCTAGGCAAAGGATACTTATTCCTTACCGTAACCTTGTTCGGTTCCCGGTAGTTTATACATAGTCTCATGGACCCATCTTTCTTTTTAACAAAAAGAACTAGTGCACTACAAGGTGACGAACTACGATGTATGAAACCCTGAGCCAAAAACTGGTCTATCTGATTTTTAACTCTTTTATCTCTATTAGAGCCATCCGATAAGGTGTCTTAGCAATCGGTTTTGTGCCCAAAACCAACTCTAAGCAGAAGTCTATCTCTTTGTGAGGTGGTAACCCTGGGACCTCGCCAAATACATCGTGGTATTCGCGCACCACAAGAATCGATTCAAGCCCTCTACCTTCAACCCTGGGACCTAGCCAAACAACAAGCAAGCAATTCATTTAAGTGCACCCTTAGGTTTTGTGCCTAATGTGTCACGAACAACATCCTAACTCGTTTTTACTCCCTCTAGGACTTTAAACCTAAGGCTCTAATACTAATTGTAATGCCCCACCCTCATATTTCAAGTCTGCAGTCCCTACTCAATGAGAACCGGGCATTTCTGCAGAACCATTAACAACCTATAGCTCTAGGGTGTACGCGTTACACCAAGCTAACAAGAAGCTTGCACTCACATTCAATACATAAGTAAAATAAAGCTGAAATAAACTTTATTAACTTAAAAATAAACTGTCATGTGAACAAACGAATGAACGAATATTCTCAAAGAAGAATGATGGACTAAACATGTGTCCAAACCAAAACTAAACTTAATTTAAAGAATAACTAATATCTTCACGGAAATCTAGAAAAAACTCCGAAGACTTATTCTTGCCTTACGAATACCTCTGCGACTCAGTATTCGCCTGATGACCTGGACCTGAAAAGATTAATGGCACTAGGTCAAAACCTAGCCAGCAAGTTCACTAGTTCCCTTGGCTTAGATTCAGGATCACCATGAGTTTCAGGATAGTGCATTAACATTATAGCATAAGATATGTCATCAATAACGATTAGACAAGGTAAAGAGATGCATAGATTGACGGTTGTGGTATTTTATGATCTTTGATTAAGATTTAGTTCTCGTAATATGTGGTGTACCTAGTTACTACCCACGTTTCACCCGTCCCTGTAGTTCACTCGAGACACTGGCTGTGCGTCTGTGAATCCGATGAACTGCCTCGAAATCCGTTCCCCCGAACACTGGTAACCCTATCGGTGTTACTTACGTGTCAAGTGATTCCGTAGACCTACTTGGCGATTCCATAGACCTCGCTAGGAGAGGACCAGGCCTATACAGGACCTAAACTATGTTTGCACACAAGCCAAATAAGTTGTTTAGGCACACATCAAGCTTGTGGAGGTTTCTTACATTTAGGTGTCCATATGTGTTCATTATCACGAAAATATTTCACAAGTAGTTTAAATATGCGTTCTATGCTCTTAAATATATATTTCCATATAATATGCGAGATATTCATCATGATAGCCATTACACAAGTACCTACTATCACAAGTAACTCAAATATAAGCATATTCAGGGTCAAGAGGCAATCAATATCGATACCCTTATGTGGGTATCGATACTAACTACTCCTGTTAGTATCCAAAAGGCTGGTATCGATACCCTTAGATACTAGCCCCTCCTATCATGTCTAACAAGTTGGTATCGATACCCTCAGAAGGGGTATCGATACTAGCCCCTCCTATCGAGCAGGGATGGACAGGTATCGATACCCCCTGTGTGGGTATCAATACTCCCTGCTCATGCACCATTTTTGGCCATCTTTTCACCTGTTATTCTATGTAATCTTTGAGTGTATGCCACACAAACATTTAAGTTTTACCTATATGCTTCTAGAATCATAGATTTTATGCATACAACGTTAAAAAAACAAATAAACCTCAAGTAATCTAGATTTATTCATTCAACTATTTAGAATAACACATACACCGCAAGAAGTATTAGTTTTCATGCATTCAACCCTTAGGAAAACATGCAACCATCATAGAAAACCTAAATCTACACCAAAGGAATAAGTATTACTTGTCTCAAAGCAAACCTTCTCCCAATTGCGAGGAAGAAGAAGAGGAAGAAGAAGAAGAATCCCTGCACTCTCTCCCATGAATACGATCACTGCAATCTCTCCTTTTAGAACCCTAGATTCTCCTTCAAGAAGTTCTCTCTCTCTCGATTGCCCTAGCCGATTCACCCTCTCTCTCTCTTCTCTCTACCAGCCGATTGGAACAAAACATAGAGGTTAAGGGTTAGTTTTTATATATAACTTATATAAGTCCTTAACCTTCTAAAATACTAACGGGTGCCCTTAATAAAGGTGGGCTGCCCCCCATAATTAGTAATTTCTAAAGAAAGGGTATTACATTGACACCCTTACCCAAAAGGCATCGACACAAGTAAGGGTGTAAGCGGACCTTAAACATCGAACACCAACGTTCTCCCTAGGCAATGTGGGATATTATAGTAGCATTTCTCGTTTTCTATTGATTAGTAAAAAGATCAAAACACCATTCGATTACCTAATTTGCAATTTTATAATCCTTTTTGTTTTACTGTATGCAATTTTTAACATTCATAGTTCATAATATTTTGAAGAGTTATCGGCTGAATTGCCAATGTTGTGTGCCTTTTTTGTCTGCAATACTTTCTAATTTCCGATTCTTTCCATTTTAATTTCTTTTCCTTTCACTAACATGAGTTTGATTGTTTATTTCTTTCTCTTCTAGAATATTTTTTCGCCTTTCATTGTTCACCCAATTTTATATGGTGTTATCTAATGGTGCGCAGGCTTGGACAATCTCTCTTCGATCTTGTGATTCATTTTATGGTTCTGATTGATCTCTCTTTCAATCTCCTCATATCCATCTTTTTCTCAAATCTAGTTTTCTTACTATCATAATGAGCTACACAACGACTTTAACCTATCATCTTCTACCATTATCACTGGATATTGCAAATTCAAGCCCCTAATGTATGATTCCAATTTTCATCCAATTTGTAATACCCAAAAAAATTTAGTATTATTTGGATCGGCTTTGACTAGATTAATTTTTTAACAACAGTTATATCCACACTATAAACATATGGATATATATTATGGTCATTTATGCATTGATGGATAATTTAGTAATTTCAAATTGAAGGTTTTTTTATCATTTTATACTTACTACTTTATTGGTGATAAGCACTATTTCACATGAGTTAGTGTTACTACAATTTTTGACTGTTATATCGTTGATTTTGAGAGGTGGTGGATCCCACCTTAACTCACATTTATTTCATAGGACATTAGAGTGGTATATTATTTTACTTGTGTGGTTAAGGGATATGGTAGCATCTTAATTATTTTTTTATTATTATTTTAATTAGCGAATAATTATTTTATAAAATGATTGAACTTTAGTCCTAATATTAATTAGCTAATGTAATTAGATTTGACTGAAGATTTAGTTGAACCAAATTAGGGGGAGGTGGAACCCACTCTAATTCTAAATTTGGACAATTTGATCTCTATGTATTTTGCTAATAAATATTAACTTATGGATACCTTTACTTAATTATGAATTCAAATTTATTGGTATGTTGACCACATTTTTTATGATTGGGGGACCCCCTACACTCCACTACTAATGTTTTGTGACTAAAATCTCTCAACGAAAAGGGGTTACTACAAAAGAAAATAGAGGGAGAGTAAGGGCGGTTAGGATTTAGAGGAAAATTTTGGAGTAACGATAGTGGTGGCAAGTGGAAGTAGTCGATTCCATTAACCTTTAACTTTTTCCTCTCTCTTATCTGTTGGAAGTCCTCTTTTGGTGGGGATAGAGGCTAGATAGTAGATGAATGGAAGAGTCCAACATTTAAATATTTCGGTTCTTCGAACTCAGGTAAGAGGTTATTCAGTTTCAATGAAATTTCATTTGCTTGTAATTTTTTTACGGTTCTAAGATTTTTTGTTTCTATCTTTTCTTTGAAATTGAGAACATTTGGAATAACCATTACAATGATTCTTATTCATGTACTTGATCACATTTGACCAATAATTGTGTTATCCTTTTAGTTACTGAAACACTGTATTCATCTTTAGTTGATGTTTGCAATAAAGTTGTGTTACTATTGTTCAAAGCTTAATATATGCAACATGTAATATGAGAAGTATAATATTTGGTGAAAGTCTAAATTCACCCTACGGTTAATGAATTTAACCGTATGTCAATGTGACTATGGTTAAGGATCACACAATCACCTAATTAAAATTACTAAGGTGATAAGAGTACAACAAAAATCTCTAACAGGAGTATTGACTTATTCGATTCTTAATATGCGGAATTAAGAACAAGAATCGAATATTTCAATCTCACAACAAGTATGAAAAATATGCACAAGAGATTTTGTTAACGAGGAAACCCAAACTGGGAAAAACCCCGGGACCTAGTCCAGCAAAAATTCACTAAGAGTTATTGAAAACTTACAACCCGATTTACCACTCGATGGACACGAATTACGACTCCCTCTACGCTCCAACAGCTACGGTGTACAGTTCTTCCACAAATTCGAACTCCACGAATTTGCCTCTTAGTAAATGTTGATGCGTCTCCAACTTGAACTCCACAAGTCCCGCACCTTGAACCAATACTTGACTCCTCAAGTATATCACCACAAGCTTGAACCTTCAAGCTCAATCACCGGAAATCCACCGGTAACAAAAACAGAGTTTTGGTTTTGAAATGGGAAGGATTTGAACCAATTTCAACAAGCTTGAGAGCTAAAAGATTAGAGTTGAAACTCTTCAAGAACTTGTTGATTAATAGGGTGAATGGTTGATTGAATACTGAAGATTCAACCCCTATTTATAGTGAAGATGTCCAGCTCAATCCTAGACTAAATTATTAGTTCTAGGTCTAATGGTAGACACCATTATTGGGGATGAGAGAATAATATATTCAGCCTCTCATTCCACTTAGAGATGTTTCCCACGCTCAATTATCTCCCTAAAACAAGGCTTAGAGGGAGATGAGCAATAATGTGTTAGAAAGTTACTTTACAGCTCAGAAAATCGCACTCAGAAAAACGAATCTGGGCGTCGATTTCGAAATCAAGCCTGTCGGTTTCGAAACCAGCATGTGGTTTCGAAACTGACTGAATTGGTTTCGAAACTAACAAGCTCCTGTGATGGTTATTGCCTTTTGGTTTCGAAACCAACATGTTTGATTTCGAAACCAAACTTCATCTGAAGATAGATGAAGTTTAGTTTCGAAACCAAACTGTTTGGTTTCGAAACCAAAATTCATCTGAAGACAGATGAGTTTTGGTTTCGAAACCAACAGTTTTAGTTTCGAAACCAAACTTCATCTGTCATCAGATAAAGTTTGGTTTCGAAATCAAACTAAGGTTGATTTCGAAACAGACTTTTCCCTATATAAAATAATACCATCAATGCAGTTGGTTTCGAAACCAAACTTCTTGGTTTCGAAACCAACACTGTCCAGATTAAAAATTTATCTTTTAAAACACATTTTATCAAGAGTAAACAGTGTGGGAAACACTCTTAGCAATCTAACCACCTATGGTACTTAGTGTTCTAAGTCACTTACCATCCTAGGATGTCTTCCGGTGGTGAGTTGAGTTCTTCGGAGCCTTTGTAGATTTCTTCTCTTTCAACCGAAGTGAACCGAGACTCACTAGACTCTAACTCAAGTTACATTGACCATCTTGAGTTTACCTTTGACACGAAATTCGACAAACATAAAACATGGACCTTTCAATCTCCCCCTTTGTCGATTTCGTGACAAAAACCATTTAAGAGAACATAAAGAATAACCCTTCCCCATTACAGCATAATTTCTCTTACAATGTACTCAAGCAATAAGAAAAAGACTCACTCTCCCATAGTTATGACATCTAAACTTTTAAGAGTAATCTTTTGATGATTTCCTGCAAAGAATTCAAACTCATTCCAGAACAAGATAATACAGATAAGAAAGAAGTACAGTATCTTGTAATGAAAGAAAAATATGAGAAACACAGGGATTTCAACCACTCCCCCTATGTTTTTGAATTCTCTCCCCCATAGTTATGCATACTCCCTGTTGAGTAATCATTCAGAATGATAAACATATCTCCCCCTTTTTGTCATAAATAGACAAAGGGAAAAAGAAATACCTGCAAGAAGAGACATTCAGGTATATATGGAGAAAGGAAATAACTGATGCTTTTGAAAAGTAAAACTGAATCATCCATTAAGTTGTTCTATCTTTCCAAGAATCAAATAATATAGTTTTGAAGAATGAAAGATGAAGCCGCAAAATAAAAAAAATGAAGTATCATTCTCAACCATCAAAACAAAAAAAAAAAAGAACTAGCTATCCATCATGTCCTCATCAGAACTGGAGGAGTCAGAGGAATCCTCATCTGTAGAGTCATCATCAGGCTCAACGGGGCGATCATGACTGGTCTTGGATCTCCCCTCCTCTGGTACAGCTGGAATGCCTTCGACTCCCACCTTTTCAGCAATGGCATTCACAACGGGCACCAACATCTTCATATATGCAAGGATGGTGTTGGTGGCCTGAACTTGTGCAATCCGTGCCTGTCGTCGAAGCTCCCTTCGAGTATGTCTGGATGCAGGTTCCGAAGGGATCGAGGGAGAAGGCTCAGTCGGAGCAGCAGGCTCGGAGTCTGGAGCAGCAGGAGCTTCCACAGTCTTGAGATGTCCTGTGATCCGCTTTACCGTGCCAACGGAGATTGGACGCATAGCTTCTAGTACTGACTCATGAGGTGGGATAGCAACTCCAAAGTGTTGAAGGATTCTCTCAATAAGTTTTGGGAAGGGAAGCAAGTGGGAATATGTGGCATACTTATTGATTGTGATCATTTGATATACAATGAAGTCTGCCATCTTCAGCTTAGTCCCTGTTCCCAAATGGAAGAGAAACTCAGCCATGTCATCACTGAGTTTGCTCCGATTCCCAGAGCAGGGGAAGAGATTTGTTGCTGCAATGTTTCCTAACACCTTATAGAATAAGGTGCACCTAGAAGCAGGGAAACTTCTCCTCCACCCAAAGCGTTCCCCAGCCAATTCTTCTGCTATGGCTTCAGCGCTGGGCAGATATTCTTCCTCAGTATTGCGCTCGGGTGGGAATGAAATTGCCTCCGCATCATCCTCGAACTCGAGGAGAGAGGCAATGAGAGGACTATCCACAATCACAGGTTTTCCACACACCATAGAGGAAAACTTGAAATCCTTCTCATCAATATGGTGAAAGTTCGAGTAGAATACTCGAACCAATCTTGGGTAGGCATCCCCATATCCATTAAAAAGCCTATCCCAGTTGCGAAAATTCAACCTTGATTGAATTTCTAGAAGAGTTGCATCCCTGTACCAATTAACTTGTCGTTCAACGACAAGAGAACGCTTTTGAAAGTGTTGGATGTAAAGGTTGTAACAATCTACTGAATAAAATTTTTCTTTGGTTCTAGGGCAGAGGAAGGTTTGGGATGAACCCATAGAGGATCTTGGCCTCTTGGGGTTGGAAGATGTGGAAGGGCGGTTGGAAGACATGAGTGATAACAGCCCTAAACAACAAACTAGGGTTCAAACACAGAGAAGAAAGGAAGATCAAGAGAAGAGGAAGAAAGGCTTACCAAGATTCGTGAAAAACCCTAGCACTTGATCCAAATCGTTTGCAAAACCCTTGAAAACCCTCTCTTTGTGTCGATTGAAGACCCAAGAAACTTTGATAAGATATCGAGTGGGTTTCGAAAGCCCTTTTATAAACCCAGAACAAAGTACCCAAAAAAAATGCCCCTGAAATATGCGTGATATACGCGGCGGTTTCGAAACCATAAGGTTTGGTTTCGAAACCGAGACATAAACCTTCACCAGGTGAGTTTTGGTTTCGAAACCAAAATGGTTGGTTTCGAAACCAAGACAAAACAATGTCTTCAGGAAGGTTTTGGTTTCGAAACCAACATGAGTGGTTTCGAAACCGGGAACACAAAGTTGGTTCCAGGACCAAATTGGTTTCGAAACCAAAGAGTTGGGTTTCGAAACCAAGGACACAGAATGTCACAGGAAGGTTTTGGTTTCGAAACCAGTCACTTTGGTTTCGAAACCAAAGAGCAAAAATACCCAAAAATGTGACAAATTTCCCATAAAATATGTTTAGAAAGAAATTTTGATGGAAACAAGGTATGTCCAAGGTAAGTGTCCTGTTACACACGGCTATAAAGAGTATAATGCATTTATCACACGATTTTGCAAGCAAGAGTTTGCTAGACCAAATTCAAATATAGCCGGGTAGATTCTCAAAACCATCAACACCACAATATTCTTTAGAGATGATCAATGAGTGTGTGTGTGTGGAGAGAACAATATCATTTATGTGAGATCATCCTAAAAGGAAGATAGGGTAAGGATGTCCATACGACAAATTTCTTCAACTCTGGACATTACCTAGCATGAATGAACCATCTCACGTTGTACCTTTCAAAAAAAAATGACCTTCATGATTGAGCATTAGATAGAACATAATTTTGTGGTACTCAAGAGCATGAGGCATGGATTATCATCAAGACCCCAGTATTTTCCTTGAACTTGTAAGTAACTCTTATCCGAGGAGATGCTTCCAAGAAAGTACCCGTATTGGGATCTAGTGAATCACCATGAGGTCAAGATGAAGTAAAAAGAACATCGAGTTCCCAATCTTTTTGCGGGATCTCACTCTTTTTGATGTTCAAACACCGAGTTCAACATTTTTTACGAGAACTCACTCTTTTGGTGTTTCACCAAGCTCAAAATTTTTATGAGAGCTTACTGTTTTGGTGATGTTTCATTACAAGATATAACAATATTTTTCAACACTTCATCAAAACACAATATCCTAGTGAGAGACAGTCCAACCATCTAGTTCAGCCCATCCTTGAATCATGAGTAATATTTTTCAACCCATCCAATGATCCAAAAAGGATAAAAACACACTTACTCAAGAGACTCCTTATGTGTATAACAACTATTTGATCAGTCAAGAGAGTATGTGGGTATATAGTAAAGATTCACAAGCTACAAAAGGAATTTGGTAAATCAACTCAGCATGTGAAATCAGAAATGTTCAAGAATTCTACAAGATATAGCCATTAGAAACAGGAAGAATACTTGAAAATACACTTGTAGTATGCAAAGTTTTGAAAGCAGACAACAAGCACAACTCACTCTTCAACCCAAAAAGATATGTAATGCAAAAACTGGGAAAGAGTGAGAGGAAAACAATCAGTTTTGAGCAATCACACCAATAGATTTTCTAAGAAGTTCAAATCTAAGAGTATCTAGAGGTTTAGTAAG